>KZ308736.1:480556-501889 GCA_000376725.2 Ladona fulva
GATCTTGGATCAAACCCAGCAAAGTTATCAAATAAAAATATGACAGTGCTTCCTTCTAGGTCTCAGAGAACACGTATGCAAAATTTGACGCAAATCGGACGAACGGTGTGGACTCCAATCGCGGACAAACAAACAGACACACAAACCCACAAACACACAGAATTTCTGCTTTATATATATAGATGAATAGATGAAACTTTAACCTTAACCTCATGAAATAACCGAATATAGTTACTTTTTAGTTGTAGATATTTTTATATTCCATGATTTTTTTTATTTCCGCTTGCGTCGAAAGCGTTTTAGATTGATTGAAACCAGGTTAAAATAAGAAGGCCGCCTATCAAGACGCAACGTCACTCTAGAGTCTATGGTTCGGTAATGCGTAACTTATGCATTAATCTAACTCACTCTTACGGCCACCATGAAATGGAATAGAAAATCCTCCACTATACACCTCAGCCTTTATCCAGGTACTTGCTTTCCTTTTGTTTAGTTTTCATTAAGATTCTGCAGTCTCAAATATTTCTCATATCAATGTTTATTCAAGTGAAGAGTTCTGCTTTGGAAGATATATTCTTTCGTCAATACCGCGTATGAACTTAATCAAGCTTTATTACATTATTTTTTACGTTTATAGGTTTGGAAATATTATAAATTGGATTATGTTTTGAATTTTAAGTTTTTACGTAAGAATTCACGAAAGGAGAATATAAATAGGCGTCATTGTTTTGAAAGGTCCATTATCTTTAAATTTACGAAAGGTAATTTCCTAAAATTATTTCGGTGGACCCGAATATGAAAGTCAATAAAATTGGTTTTACAATATTCTACAAGAACTTTGTGGTCTTTTACATTCAGCCAGTTCCGGTATCAGATACACGATGGCCCTGTGCAACATCTACTCGATTATTTTTTAATCTTTAACAATATTATCTTTTGTTGCGTGCTTGCAGAATCGTTATTGTTACTTAATGCTTATTAGATACAATAATCATATTTCTTTTACAATCAACATTATTTGTGTATATCTCATTCTTAAATAATTACTGCTTTGTTTACCGTCTCGTTACTTTTATTTTGAGTATGATTGTTGCATTTTCAGTTTTCTCTCATTTTCTTTAGTCGTCCACTTTCCGTTATTCAACTGTGTTACTCTTCGGTTGCCTCAATCACCCTACTGCTTCAAAACTGCTTTGTATTTAAACAGTCACCCTGGAATTTTGCACTGGTAGATTTCTTCAATAACATGAATGATAGATATACGAAGGACATTCGTCTTGTTTTCATCAAATGCGTGTAGGTATTGCAATCGAGGTTTTCTGAAATCGTTAATTCCCTGACACAGTTCAATAAGTCCATTCCGTAATTACAAATACGGAGATTCTGAAATTGATATTTCCGCCTTTTTTCCTAACAGAAGGCGCTAAATAATAAAATGTATTGCAGGTTGAATTTTGGATACCGTGGGAATTCGTAAGTTAATGTATATTATTTTGCTGCATAACATATGGTCATATCGCCATTTCCTGTATCTTTTCTGACAATCAGGGATGCATTTTTATGAATATAGGTCGATAATGAATGATGAAATTAAGATACAATATTTGTTATTATTGTTAAAAGTTCTTCCAAAATTTGGCCATTTCGCTCCTATGCGCCCCCATAGCGGGAATCGAACTCAGGATGGATTCCAATAAAGGCGAACGCGCTACCCACTTGGCTGCTGGAGAGCCATACAGTTTTCAAAATTCAAACATTTTGTGAACGTGTTTCCTTTCCGATAATCGTAAAGTATTGATTATTTACGGAAATTCAAAATGTTTCGTTTATTATGGTGCAACAATTGCCATTCAATAATTATTTTTTGTATTTGTTTTACTTGTATTTGTTTTCGGTTGTTATTATTTTTTTTCTGCGTACCTTGTTTTATTTGGAGGTTACCGTTAGGAAATTGTTGTTCATTAAAGTTGCATATCACTGCGCCTACATGATGCTCTTCGCTAACTGCACGTGGTGCTATATTCAAAGTTATCCTTTTCAAATAATTTATTTCATTTTAATTTTATATTCCCAATCTAGGGTTTGAAGATATTCCACTTCAATTCGGAATCGAAACCCACAGCTGGTGGTCGAAACAAACTTCTTTTGCTTGCATCGAAACTTACGATAGTCTCCGAGATAGTTTCTTAAATGGCAGCGACACGTTCGATCCTTCGTTTCCTCGTTTGCTTTACTTCTATCCTCACCTTCCTCCTTATCTGTCTGCGGCATCCTTAGCTCTTTCATTCCACTCCTCCCAGTGTCGAGGTAGGAATGTTTACGCCATCTCAGAAGCGATACGCGCTCGAGTTTTTCTCGGATATCGCCTCAGTAAAACTCAAAGAGAGTGCACTCGAAAGGGAAAAAAAGTTTAAAAAACCGAACGCCTTTTTTTATCTTGGCATCTGCTCGCATCATCTCTAGGTCGACCCGAAGCGGAGTGGGGAGGGACCCCTCTCCTTAAAAAGGGAGGCTAAGGCAATAAGCTTTGACCCTGGTCGAGGTATCTTCCACTAACTCCTCGCCGAAGGGTTGCCTCGTTGTTTATACGTGGAAGTTTTGAAGCGATGAGTGAGAGATGGAGTTTAGGTGTGGGCTTGGGAACGTACTTTGCATCTTCCGGAGATACTCTCCGAAAACCCATATTGATATGGTTTTTTTTATTTTCGTGGTTCTCGAAATATTGCCTCCGAAAGTTTTCCGTCGGCGGCAGTTGTTTTGCTTCGTTGCCTGACGACCCGGATCATAATCGTTTATTCGAAATTGATCGAATTCTTGTTTCAAAAATAGTTGACCATAGGGTAAACTACATTTGTTTAACTTTCGGCCCGCAGGCCAAGTAACGTTTTGCTCTTTACTAATTTTTGAAGAATGTTGTGTGAATACTAAAAACAGGTGTAACTAATCCAACGCGCTCTACAATCGCCTTGTTAAATTATTATTTTTTTAACTGAAACTTCTCTACCAAACTACTGAATAATCACTTAATTTAAAAGTGGTATTGTTAAAAATGATTCGACGGCTTAGGCTAATTTCGCACGCATGCCCCCTTCGAGAATCGAACCCGAGACAGCTTTCACCAAAGTTAAAGGCAATCCCAACCCTGCTATCTGCGAGTTCCATTGAATGTAATGTCATGTATACTTTCTACAATATATTTAGTTTGGATTTTATGTAGGGTTTTCCTAATTCAAGTTTGCTTTCAGTTTGAGCTAATTTTAGTTCTACCTTGCTGATTTATTTTATATTATTTCAGTGTGAAGCTTAGTAATTATCTCTATCTATTACTATCTTTCCCTGTTGCTCTCATTATCAATCTCTTTCTTTCGCTGTCACTACTAAGCATCGTTAAAAGTACCGATAACCTACATTAAATGCATTTGCCTATATTGCTTGATGGAAATATAGAATTTCCCTGCTTTAATAAACAATACCTCGTCTATATCAAAATTTGAAGAAGAAATATGCTGACATTTTCAATCCATATATCGCGAAACGTAAGGATAAAATTTTATAGCCCAGCCAGATAGGTTTCATTTTAAGAGATTTGTCGTTTCATACGCTATGGTTCAAAAAAAGAAAGATTGCTCATACTTCCTGGAATGAGCCACTGATCTGAACTGGAAACTCTTATTAGACTTCATGAAAAGGAATGGAAAATGGTACAGAAGGGATAAAGTAATCAGACTTGGGTCTAGGAACATACCACCCACCTTACGCGCGGTATTTCGTAGAATATTTGATGAGGTTGGCGCAGCGACCCAAATTCGATTCGCTGCGTTGTGGATAAGGGTTCGCTCGGGGCGTCTGTTCCATTCGCTCCTACTTCTGCATTTCTCACCTTCGCCGCTCGATGCAAACCTATTTCAACCCCTCCTACACCGCGCTCCACTTTCCGATCCCCCGGTGACGTCACCTCCGCCGCCTGCTCTCATTCGCTAAGGGAGGAAGCAATTTGAACCTCATTTCCGTTTTTATATTTCGCGTTTGAAGTTAAGGACACTGCTGGGAATGGAAACAAAACAAGTTTCTCCAACGTGCTTAATCTTGAGGTGCACTTAGCCTACCCGCGCATTATTCCTTCTGCTACTGAACAGATGACTCTCTCGAACCTACTCATCCTTTCGCGCTGGAATTCGAAATATCCGTGCTCTTTAGTGTGATTTGGGGTTGTGAAAAGTGATGTTTCACTTAAAAACTGTCAGTTACTAAAGTAAATGAAATGAGATAAAGTATTTTATTCGAAGTCTTCAATTCAAACGGTGATTTCGAATTTTAGCACCAGGAAAACAGCTACAACTATCAGCTGATCGACCTTTCAGCTCTGGGCTCCAAAAGTCAATCTTCCTTATCTTAAAGAAGATATCATCACTTGCCATTCGACAACTCCTTGATTACAAATTGAACCTAACAAGATTATTTCCTTTTTTTATTGTTACATTATTGACATTCTGATAACTATTTTTATTCTTCCTAAGTTACTTCATTCCCTGATTACTTCTCTTTCCTCCAGTTTTCTCTCTCTTCGCAGTCTCCTTGTTCCGCATTTACGTTGTTTAACACGTGTGCTAAGGTTACCACATTCAGATAATGAAAGAAAGAATGTATCGGTATCATTTGAGGGAATAGACTTACTTGACTTTTGTACGGAACATATCTGTATTAATTCCATTAAAATTATAATGTTTAATGGGGCCTACGGATAGTGGACAACGCGTACATGTTCCGTCGGTTCGATTCCAGTGGGGGCTTACGTGACCGAATTGACATTAGCTTTCGAAGCACTTTTGTATTCTTTTGGTGAAATCATTTCGCTTTCTCTTTTCCTCTCTTACGTTCTTTCTCGACTTCTGTCCATGCAGTCCATCATCCATGCAATTGAGTTCTTTTTATTTTTGCTGGAGGAAATCGATTTTTTTAAATCAAGTCTTTTGTCATCAATCCCCTTGAATCGTTAATAGAGGGACGCTATTACCTTCCTCATCGTTTCTCTTTTTTTCCTTAATCGTGAATGCCCATATTGCTTCCCAGTTTCCAGTTTCTACTCATATTTACATTCTACTCATAAACATCTGCAGTTATCATTGCTCCTAGTCTTTTCCGATATAAGTATCCGCGCTTCTTAATACTCTCGCGGATTGGATTGACGGAAAAAAACCTTCGGAATCGTCAGTTATATAATTTCTTCATTGAAGTTTCTTTCAGTGTTTACTCCACTTGTTATTACTCAATTGTTTGTCAACTATGTTCTCGATAAAACATTTTATCAGAAATTCATGTTTTCAAAATGGAAAATGTCTATGGATAGATTTCTTAAAGGACCGATGTTAACTCGTTTTTATGGCACAGGATTTGTACATTTTTGTTTAATTTTGATATCCATAATATTCCAATTAAATTCTATTTAGAAACGACTTTATAATAATTTCTAATTGTTTTTGTACATACATTTGATAATAGTTATTCTAAACAGAAGAGCTAGGGTAACTCCAGTGATACTTAAGGTATTACGTTACAGATATTGATTGAAACATTTATATAGGAACCAACGATAAATGAAAAATGTCCCGATGAACATCGCAACCAAATAATATGAAACGCATGTGTATACCAAGATTAGAGTTGCGTGCTCTTATACAACGTACCTATTTTGTTACTTTTAGCCGTATTTTATAATTAAGGTACATTTTCCAAAGCGAGTCCTAAATCAAGAAACGCCGAAACGTTCTTCTTCTACCATCTTGCATTTTTAAGAATACTTTTACCTCGTCTTAACACAGTTTGCTCGAATTAAGTTCAAAGCATTCCCATGTAAATATCATTCAAATTAAATGACACTTTTTTATTTCACTCTGCACAATTTTAGCGTAAGATTACGCTGCTGTTTATCTTTCGAATTTTGAAACATTTTCATCAGGATCCTGCGCGATCATTGCGATGGAACTGCATTCTCTCGTTAATAAAGGCACTCAGCGAAGGAAAAAACTCATCTCTCTTCTCAGCACATCGTTTTCTCGCTATTTGCTCGCGTTAGGAGATTTCAACACGTTCCTCTCCGTGCCGTATTATCTTGACTGCGGGATTACGCCCTTCGGTGGAAAGTTTATTTTATAACGCAGGATTAGCACACTTTTCCCTTCAGATATATCTTTTCGCTTTGGAGAGAGAGGCCACCTCGTGATATACGATTCCTTTAGGCTGTTCGTGAGACGGTGTGCAGTCGCCATGGTCTCATTTGGTACGTGGACGCCTTAATTCGGAGAGATTGACACTCCCGGTTTGAGGTGAATCAATGTGATTTAAGTAGCTGCATCTACGTTCATTTTGAGCAGCTTGTAACCTTAATCTGTAATGAAAAAATAATACTCTTGATCGACTCTATTAGTTACAAATAACTGGCGCAATGAGGTATTTCTCGTTTTCCAACCAATCAAAACTTACAAAGAAAAGGGTAAAGGCAACTTTGCAGGTGAAGGCGTGTACTTAGGAAAAACCCCAGGAAAAACTGTCATTAAAAAGTCTGAATCGTCCAGGGCTTGAACGTAGAATCGAATCTTCCTCTTTCCGGGCAGATGCTTTAACTAATTAAGCTATCGAGACAGCATATTCTTACGCCTTAAAAAGCTCAAGTTAAAAAGTTATAGTATCTGCCCGGAAAGCGGAAGATTCCAGGTTCGATTCCTGGTACTTTCATGACCGTTTTTTCTTGGGCAATGAAATCTTCAAGAAATACGTGTCCTCAAATATAAAAAAATGTGTCAAATATTTTAAGAAATACATCGAGGAAGGTTTTATTTTCATAGAATTTGCTTTCGTATTAAAATACTTGCATCTCTCTTATTTATCGCAGTAGATTTTTCTTTGGCTTCGTATTTATTTTAATACTTCGTATTAACTTCGTAAATTTGTTCTCTCAAGAAACTAAGATCAGTTCTTGAGGATTGTATTGTGATGCAAGGAAACTTGTATTATTTACGCTTCTAAATAGTTTTTTAGGAAAATAGAAAATAATTGTATGGAAAATAATTTTGTTTTTCGAAATTATAAGGTTGTATTATCCCCTTCATCTACATCATAACCCGATAATAGATTCGTAGATAAATATTGTTCTTCTAAATACAGCAGCCTTCAATTCTTATTCCCTCTAATTTATAAATCTTTTCAGTTGATTTCGATGCAAGAACCTCGGTTAATCGGGACTCGGATAATCGAGAGACTGCTGTATTCCCTTTGAGAATAGCCTTCGGCTATACTTTCGAACTTTTATTAATTTCTTTCGATTGGAAACGAAACTCATGTTTACCAAATTACGTTCTCATAGATCAATTTCCATCGCTTTTTGATCGCGTTTAAATTCCGCATTTGATCTCACTTTTTCAATAAAGCGAATTTTTTCTGTGCTGAAACAATGAGGGCAATATAATCCAGAGTAGGGCTTAATCCTTTCAAAACGGACATTCTCTTTCGGAACATTTTCTTCCAAAGGGGAAAAAATCCGACGGAGTCAGAGATCTCTCATTTTCTAAGGGGATTGATATTTTTTGGTCGTTCCCCTTTTAGATTAAACGGCCATTCATTTGGCTCTGTGAATGAAGGGAATGGTGTTATATAATTTTGGATCTTATGTTGTAGAGGTAAGCAACGAATACCGCAGTGATTAGTATGGCTGTTTGGAGATTCTGAGGGTATTAATCCGAATATTCCGAAGTAAGAGAAATTGAAAAGGAATAGCACGAAAAAAATTGATTCCAGCTCAGATTTTTCGGAAGGTTGAGGGCATACTGTGAAGACCTTGGCTGAAATAACTAAAGTTTCAAGGAAAGGTAATTTCGTTTGGAATCTTGTTTTTGCATCTTTGTAGTCTTTTCAGAAAACCCTCATCATTTTATTACGACTACATATGCACGTAGAGTATTTGGAGATAGTTTTAAGGCTGTCATTGTAGCAGGAAAATCTATTTGCTCTCTCCTTGAATACCTATATTAGGTGCTATAGCAGTAAAGCTGCTTATGAGGCTTTTTCAGTCAAATCAACTCCCTAAATTTCACGTCTTCCTAATACTTGAATTCGTTTAGTTATGTATTCACAACTTTCTTATGCCCGAATAAATTACCGGCAGAGTGCATTGCTTAAACAATTTTTCATTAGCACGAATACAATTGAAGAGGATATAAGACACTTTTATAAACTTCCTGCTTCATTTTTATGAACCTTAAATGCAGTTATTGTCTTTTAAACTTCAACGTAACCTTGCTGTCCAAACTTTGGTTTTTAATTATGGAACGTATTCTATACTGTAGGTTAAAAATTTCCGATTTCAATAAAATCTTTAGAACTTTCAAAATAGGGCTCCTGTACAGCCAAATGGACATGACGTTCGACCTCGATAAATGAGGTCCCGGGATCGATTCTCGTTGGGGACCCACGTACAAAATGACCAAAACTGTAGAAACACTTTTGATTCTACTACGTACTACTATAGCTTTCAATATAAAATAATGATTGAATTTTTATTTAACACGATGATGAAACCATGATATTACTGTGATGGAACAAAATGGCATTTCATTATTTTTAACTCTACGAGTATCTCGTTGTGTTATAAAGTAGGAGATCTAAAAGATTTTCATTCGAAGGAGTTGATGATATTTTGACATCTCACTACTCTTTGCAAGATCTGAGATTCTTTTGACGATTTATAAATGGTTCCCCTTCAAACGATACGTCACAGGATTAAGCGGTATGTTTTAAGTGAAGGGTATTCAAGAATAGATCTCAAGAACTGACGAATTAAATACGACAACCAATTGTAATGGAAGATTGAAGCGATATATTTTAGTGACAAAATGTGGAGTTGCTGTACATGAGGCGAAGGAAGCCTTACATTGGCTTTTGTAATGCTTCCGCATCTTAATTGGTAATTGGATTCTTTGGCTTCTCTTTCTTTCATTCCAAGTACTTAGTGATATTCAAAGAAATACTACTTCTCCACGCAAGTAGAAAATGAATGCTTAAATAATTTGTGTATACATCCTTCTGTATGCGGAAAAGTGTCACTCGATACGATATGAAACATTTTTTTTCTGATTGAATGAGTTAGACTGTGACAAACTATCAGTGGAATGTACAGCATATACATAAAATACACACATTCTTAAACTTTACCCTAAAAAATACTACCAGGGGAAGTAGGAATGCCACCGTGAGGTTATTAAATTGCGGGATATTTATAATTTACGCAAAGCAATCTTTTCAAGTAAACATATCAGATTTTGATAATCTATTGATTGGTTATTGGTTTAAAAACATTCCGTAAACCGTATTTCTGCAGGCGGAACTCGCGTTAAGAGACAAACGCAAAGCTCCGTGGTTAGTGGAGTCCCCCTGATGATAGAGGCATTGTCTCTGAAATGTGCATTGGGACTTGCCAGAAATCGGTAATCCGGAGTTTCCCGTTTGTCTTTAAACGCGAGTTCCGCCAGCCGAAATATGACTCACGGAATGTTTTTTAACCTCTAATTGATTAACAGCCGTGTTCCAAAATTCTTTTCTTTCAGATCTATTTATCTATAGATAACTTATCGAAATTGTAATTAGCTGTTAAGCTGTAATTAGTGGTTAAACTTTGATCAGCTGTTAAGCTGTAATTTATCGAACCTTCCGATTGTTTGTCACCTGAAATGTTTTTTGAACGAATAACTTTGAGTTTCAAATAGTAGCATTTCATATGAAACCAAAGTAATGAAATTTTCAAACGTAATTAATTGTGAATCGATAGTTATTTTGGTAAGATCAAATGCAACATACATGTTTTATACAAAACCTTGTTTAAATGTTTAAATATTTTATCGTTAATTATATGCGTAATTGAAATTTATATATTCAGCTCCTAATTGTGGCAGATTTTATTCAATTTCTGTGATAAATACGAATACATCCTCGCAACTTTGGAAAGCGATGCTTTAGATAGCAAAAATCCACGTAAATATTTAGGAAATAAATTAAAAAGAGTTATTCGCTGCAATGTAGACACTTCAATCAAATACAGGACGAATCTGTTAATTAGTTTATAAGTAATGTTTCTTGACATGCCTGAAGACGTTAGAAATATCTCCAAACATGCCAGAATCTTGGATAGGCGGAAACCCAAATAGAATGGATAGAGTACAATGTATCAGTTTCTTAGGATTTGCGTATTGTATCCCTGAGGCTGGTGCCCTTCCTTCTGAGAGAGCTCAATGTCCTTTTTCTTAGTGTCTTCTCTATAGGTGGCGTTGTTAAGGCGTCTGCATCGATCCCCCTACACCTCTGATGTATTTGAATGAGCCAGCGGTACGTTAAGCGAATACCGTTGGCAATTTCCCATGCGACTTGTTTGAACGCTCTACTTGTTCCATAGCTGCCGATTTTGCGCTGATCCTGAGGCTTGAGCAGGGCCCATCCTTATACGGGATTCGTTTCTCTTATATCCTTGGTTCTAGTTCTAGCAACGAAACAATTGTTTGTGTCGTGTGCTAGAAACTGTCGTGAAATCTGGGTAGCATAGTTTTTCTCGCTCTGTTACGTGATTAATAGGTATGAGGGTGAAGACCTCGACGGATAATGGAATGGATCCAAGTGGTACTTTATCGGGAATCGAGGTGTACTATTCTGGTTCAGGTAATAAGAAATTTGATTAATGCAAACCATCTTGCTATAAGCAATATACGCTCTGTTGTTATATGGACCCATATGTACGAAATGCCGTCGAAGCACATTTAAAATTACTGATACTATAGTGTTATAAAAATCACACGATTTTTCTAGTTTTCTCAATTTCTAACATTAAGAATATGGCAGAATTTTTGGAAACGTTCATAATTCCTTATCATTATACATATTTTGAGCGTATTTCATAAATTCTTCTTCTCATTAATAGATTAAGCTAGTCGTTTATAATTTAGGTTAAAGGTATGAATAGTAAAATAACCAAAGTACAGTTTATGTACAATTAGAGAAAATAAGTAATGATACTTAAATTACTAATTAATTAAAGAATGAAGTTTTATGCAGGTGAATTTCATTTTCGTTGAATATCTCGTCAATGAAATGGATTCTTTAAAATTACGTTGGTTCTTAATACAAAATACTTTCATTTCCAAAACAAATGGGGGGCGTATGTGTTTATTGATCATACAATATCAAACAGCTTGGAAAAATCTTTTTCCATCGCAATGCTTATATTACTTTTACCAAAATCTGTTATCATGAAAAGCAATACATCCTGTAAGGAAATCAAACTTCTTTTCAGTTGTCTAGATCAGAGGTATGCAAACTTGGTTCTTGCGTCAGTTAATTTAAGTTTGATTTAATTTGCGTCGTGCATAATTCAAGTATACGACACAAACTATATTAGTAACCGTTACATGCACTCTCTGTATTTAAGAAGTCATGATTATAAGTTTAGGGCGACAAGACCACGGATGTAAGATAACATATGCCGTAGGTAGCGCTGATATTGTTGCCTTAATTGTTTGTATTGTTGCGTGAGTTATTTATTCGGTCGATAAGGACGCGACGCTAAGGACTGTGTCGATGACTATCGAGAGAGTTCAGTTGTACACTCCGCGTTTCCGAAAAATACCAGAAATTAAATCTTCTTATATCAACGGCTCAACTCTCATAATTTCTTTCAACGCAATATCCTGCAAGTTATTTATGTGTGCTAATATTTATATTTATTTTAACGTGTGAAACTTGCGTCAGGTATTTATATTTTAATTTTAAGTGGGCTCAGTGCGCTCTTTATAATCATTTAAGTCACCACTTCTTACCGATGTGCTATCAGTTGGCCTTGGTCTAGATATTTATGTTAGTCTATATTCCCCTCAATTGAAACAAACTAAAAGGAGACCAACCAAAATCAGAAGACGTTACTGTGCTTATAAAACATAAATTATATTCTGGATAAATTAGGAAAAAAACGAGTTTTTGAAAAAGCATTATTACGTTCGCTTTCCGTATGGTACACTTCGAATAATTCTGGCTTAAGAGAAACTCGCTCGGTATGTTTTAAGGTGTCAAGTATCATTTAGTTTTTCGTAAGGGTCTCTTTAAGATACAGCTTTAATTTTAAGGCATAATTTCCCTCGCGCATCGTCATTACACGGAACTCCTTTCTCTTTGCATATGTTTCGTTACTTGGCTCTGTATACAAGGATACAATTTCTCAGGCTTCCGTTGATAATGAGCGAGGAAGAGGTTGCAGGATGGTCGTCTTCTGAGGCGGAAAGCTTGAACTCGCATCGCTCGGTTGTACCACCACACTGTGGGAAGCTTTCGCTTTTTTATTCCGACTGCTAATAATTGTGAGAATTCGGCGCTATCCAAACGTCCGCATTGTTTTCTGTGGGTGAGAAGAGCTCGCCTTTTTTTGGTGGGCTTCCTTTTGCGAATGTGTGAAGAGATGTTTGATATAAGGCTTCTCCCCAATTTGCGGAAGCCTTTTATTTACCTGTTAGTAGCGGGGCCCTGGCTAATTGTTGCGCAATGCTTTCGATATATCTCCTTGTATATTCATTCTCAGAAATAACACTTAATTATTGATGGAATTCACAGCTCATTCAAATGTAAGGAAAAAAAGTCCGCGAGTGATGTTATTTCGCGTTAGGCCTCATCTTGAGTTTGCGTGTAGTGTATGGACAGATGAGTGTTGTATTCGGTAATTAGAAAAGGTACCGAGAAAGGCGATACGTTTCGTAAAAACTTGTCTCGACAAATCAGTGAGCGTTATTCAGATGCTTCAGGACGCGGAATGTGAAACTTTAGGAGTTAGAAGATTTAAACAGGAAATACATTTTCTAAATAAGCACAAAAAAGCAAGTTCTCCGATGATTTGGCCGGTGTATAATGCGTCCTCCCTCTAACCTATACCGTTCTGATACTGCGAGAAAAATCAGAGAAATAGATGCTAGAATAAGTCGTTTAAAAATTTCATTTTTCCGCGAACGATACGCGAAAGCAATCGATTTGGGGAGTAGATGCATGGTGCATGCACCCCCTGCCACACGCCGAAAGGCGAATTGCATGACACTAACATAGACAAAGACAAGTAGCAGCTCCCAAATTAAAACGCAAAATTCGTTATTTTGAACTTCAAAGAATCATAAAAGCTCCTAATTTAGTTTAAATTTATAATTATTGACCTAATTTATTCCAATAAAATCGCATTTTAAATCGAAGAAGCCCTTAAGGAATTTTATAAAGTAGGACTCTACACGTTAAGTCTATGGTTATTTCGATTACAAGTGAATGCAGGCTTTAAGTAAATATCATTGTCAAGTATAATCATCAAATGGTCAAACTTCGCTTTGAGTTTCTAAAATTATAATATCTGTGGAGACATTTATCCCATACGGATTTTGATAAATGTGAAAACTGTGATTATCGTGCCAACTTAAACTGTACTGTAAAACGGCGACAGTGTATGTGTATAAAAATGGATTCGGTACATTAAATTATAACCAAAGACCGTTTGTAATAACTTTTCGGCTTCGATTGCGGGATGATTACCATGCTTTTCTCTCAAGACTATGGTCTCTGATTTGAAGTTCGGCGTAGGCGTAAATTTTCACATTTGTCGTTTTCATGTCTCACTGAGTCCAGATTTTGGCCCAACGGAGCTTAAATAATGTAAATGCCCTTGTTTTGTAAGAATATATATTTATTTTTAGTTTGTATTTACATCAGAAGCGGTTATTGCAAAAATCTTTGACACATTTTAGCGATTAAACATCTGTGATTAACTATACGACATCTTAGTTCACTTCGGCTGTAATGCGTATGCATAACATTCCATTTATCGCTTAGTTAGTTTTCCTCAGCTTTGCTTAATTAGGAGTAAATTAACTTAATTAACAACTTGTTTACGCAAAAAAACAGTGCCGGGTCAGTAGAGCATCTAACGAATACCTTTGTTTACTATTTAATTATTCCATCGCAGACTTCAAAGTTATAAACGTATTCAGATACAGCCTACTGGAGATAAAATTAATTTAATTTTTTAACGTTTATACGATATTATTGTAAATTATTCATTTCGGTTTTTAGAAATCGCAGCGTGGTTACGTGTTTTAATCAGTGTTGATGCATAAGAAAACTAATGCCATCCAATTTAGAATCAGTTCATTATAATTAATGTTCAATAGCCCTTCAGTTATGCAACTTAAAATATTCTTATCGGATTAGTAAATGCATCAATAATTGCAAACGATCAACTGTTAGCTAAGAAAAAAATGTTTAGGTTTCAATAGTCCAATAAAAACAGAAATACATATCCTCACGTAGCTGGATACACTGGTCATCATTCATGCGCCAAATCTCTTTTTTCAATTGCGCTAGTTAAATAAACCATGAAAAATTTAGTACCGATGAAAATATTTTGTAATTTTTTAATTATATTCCCTGTCGTATGAACTCGTAATGTCTTATTGATCTTTTTGAAATATATTGAATTTTACCATCGTAGCCATGAAAAAAAGCAAAATCACGTTTATGAGAAGATGGAATTCTTCATGCACAACCATGACATGATCTGCGGATGTATGACTCGTAACCTGTTCATTGGAAAGTGAGCGTTATTCTTTTTTGAAATCTTCCCTCAACTCTTACTAGTTAGATACGTTTAAGGGTTAAAGATCAAAATAAAGTACCGTAAACCGGGGCTACTTGGACCCAAAATTTTAAATTTTTTGAACTTTCCGAACAAAACAATACCTAAATTCCATAACCTGTGCTGATAACAAATGTTTTACTATATTTTAGATATTTGTCGATGTTTTAAAAGCATTTTTGAACAACATTTTTCGCTGATTGCAATAAAATTTTTGTTATTTAAAGTGGGCCATAGAAACCCCAGGTTGGGGCTACTTGGACCCAAGCTCCTTTTTCCATTGAGTATTCAATGTAAGTAATTATTGGGCCTACGTAGGGCATAGGGTCTGGAAATATAACTCTTTAGAGACATTCTGAGAACATAAAATGATCATTTAATTGCAAAAAGTCAATGAATAAATCGAAAACACCATATGGAATCATATGTGAAATAATGATGTCTTGGAATTCATATCATCTTTGTCAAAAAAATTGTGAGAAGTATCTAAAAAGTGATAAAAAACACCCCCTTTTAATAATTTTCGGTGGAATGATTTTCCTGTGTCTATATGACGCCACTTGTAGTGCAAAATGTCTTTTTCTTTTGGCCATTTCCAGCCTTTTTTGGCTTTTTCCATACAACCGACGGTAGCACCATTTTCGTCGACGTTCAAGACCAAACCTGGAAATAGTAAGTTTTTCCATGTCACGAGTACAAAACTTCCTTCTTTTACAGAACTTTTTAATGTCACTTCATCCTTTTCTTTGTCTTTCAGAGGATTAGGATTGCTCACAGAGAATGAATCTGATGTTTGATGTTTTGAAGTAGATGGATACATTTCATCGGTGTCGGTGTCGGTGCATACATTTCATCCACAGAATCCTCTGATAAAACTAAGTCACTTTCTCCGGAATCCCGCATGCTGTATGCATCATCATCCTTTGATGTTGAATCATCGAAATTTTTTTTCCTGGAGGTTTTCTTTGGAGGTCCTTGAATTTTTCCTGAATTGACCATCTTTTTTCGTTTTTTTGACTTGCTACAAGATGTGGAAGTTACTTTTTCTTGAGGCAGAATATCAGCAGCAGTGGTAGGCATACAAATTTTATGTCATTCTCCTCACATAACTTGACTACATTCAAGCTTAGATGCGAAGACAAATTATCTCTGATCACAATCGTTTTTCCACTTTGCTGCTTTATATTATCGAGTCATTTTCAGTTAGCGTTCTAAAATTTAATGAAATTGAATAATAAATTAGTCTATTTAAATAAATACAGTTAACAAGAAGCAATGATTTCAATTATTTTTTGTGTAATTTTAAATACTATTAAAAAGAAATGTGGTTAGGGGCTACTTGGACCCACTTCTGCGCTGGGTCCAAGTAGCCCCATTTCCTGGTTTTTAGCACACTGCTTATAAATAATATATTTTACTATGGTATGTAGATATCAGTCGATTGTAAACTATCGTAACTTTCTTAAGCAATATATATTCAACGTGAAACGCTCTTTACCTTGCGTGTAACTGCTGATTTCAGTAAGATCTAGATAGAAGTTTGCAGGACACTAAAACTGACGTTTTTACTGCGCAACAATATACCCTCAACAAAGCCAACGCAGGAATAACAGAAACGTGGCACTACTCCACAGTAAACACCTAGTACTGATATCTGTTAGAGAAACGATGAATCACGTCGATACGCTCAGCACTGTAGATCCAGGACTCGAGTGAAACATTTTTTTGCTTTGGGTCCAAGTAACCCCACAGGGCTCAAGTAGCCCCGGTTTACGGTAATTGAACACAATTTAGTGAATCAAATGTGGTTATCTGACTGAGATGATCACGGAGTATAGCTACAAGTGAAGAGAAATGATGGATATCTTTGAAAAGGGATAATTTCTGAAATAGTTTGATCGTTCACCTGAAAAAATGTGCAGTGAACGTATGCGGGAATAGAATTAAAACCGTATCATTTATTTTGCTGTTAGAAGACGTACTTTCTTTTCACGATATCCTCGCGAAGTTGCTCAGAAACAATTCCGTGAAATATCCGACGATTTTCCAGTTTCTCGCGGACGTGAGCGTTTTGAAGGAGACGATAATGAATTAGGTTAGCGGTAAGCTACTCCTAAGGCGGAGTTCTAAGCGATGTTAAATGAACTTTACTGCTGGAAGTGTTGGAGACAATCGAGTTATACAATTCAGCTCACCGGATAGCATTTCTTCTCAAAGTGTAAATTGTTCGACCCGAATTCAGAATTCGCATTGATTTACGATGTCCGCCATTTTCAACGTAAATAAGAACAGATCTTGAATTTTGCTACCTTTGGACTCTGTCTTGTATATAGCATTGGAAAAAGCTATCTCTCTCTCTTATTGTTTCTTAATTGTTTCAAATTCTGTTAGAATAATATTAATATTTCAATGATTTTCGGTGCTCTATTTTAATAATTTCCACATCTACCTGAGATTCTTAACGAAATAACTGCTAAAATATCTCGCAGTTAAATAGTTAGAGTTTATGAATTTACATATTTCAGCATTAAATAATTTGATTTCTATGGACTATCCGCTAAAATTAAACGACGAACTTTTTCGGAAATAGGATTCTTGTTTTGTTTTCTCAGAAAGCTTTATACGGTCAATACTTTCATGAATAATAAATAAAGTCTCAAATTTCAATGGACATAATAAAAGTATGTCAGCAATTTTTGCTATCTTTGAAGTATTTAAAATTAATAATGAGTGAATGAGCCCATTTTAGCCTAACAGCGGAACTTGGATGTAGATACAGTGATGGCCAAAATGATCGCAATACTTCATGGCGTGATAGTGCGGCCAATAGTGTAACTACTAGTTATTTTTGCGTTTAATGTCGTTTTTGACTTCGCTGATCCATTTCTTAGTTTCTGCCTTTACCTTATTCATGTTTTCATTTAATTCAGCTATCTAATTTGTGAGCTTATTGGGGTCCATTTTCTTGTTTTGTGCTTTACATTTTACTTCACCTTATCTGAAGTTGCTGTGGACGTTTGCATCTGTTATGATTTCCAGATTGCTTTTGAGTGTGTAGGGCTCATGTGTCATTTTTGTACCTAGATCTCTCCTTATCTCTTTTTTCTCCGTTTCTCCTCGATTTTTTACATTGTTTTCTGTTGAGGTTCTAAGAAAAATTTTAGTGCTATGAATAAGTGTTATATAATTTTTGTTAACGGCGATATGCATGTGAACAAACTTGATCTAAATCATTTAGTTAGCTCGGGCGAGAATAGATTGTGCCTTGCAACTTTTCGACGTATCGTGCATACTGGTCTCGGCAGCTCAGCTTTCTTGAAGAGAAAATTCGAGCGGTCATTATCTTCCTTAAGGGAAACTTGGGAACGATTGACTTCGCGAAACTTTGGAAACAGCTGGCACAAAAATTCAGCGAGTAGACTGCGAACACCTTAGCCTATAGACAGAAGGCATTAAGTTCATAAGCGAAGTTCTGCGGCGTGCTACCTTTCGGCTCAGCATTTACCGAGTTAAGGCCAGTATTATCAGTCGGATATACTGGTAAATATAATATTTGTATAATGAAAAGTGGGTTAAATGGCAGAGGATATGCTTCACATGAACAAAGCAAAATGATGGTGCAATGTGTACTCCCAACTAATTTTTTCTCATTTCCGTATGGATTAGAATACGGAAGTGCAAAATCTCTCGATGTAAGAGTAAGCCGAAATTGGTAAAGTTTTTCCGTCGGAAATGAATATTTCGAAAGCTTTTGAAATCTCGAGTTTTGCGGCCGAAATTGATATTTACGTGCAAATTTCTGAATTTAACGCAAAGGATTAAGGATTATGAGCAGGGTGGTATAATGTGTATGTATAAAGTGTAATTTTCATAATTTAATGAATCTGTTTCTATATTTTTATCAATGGGCACCGTAGTGATGATAATACTCTTTCTCATGATTTAATAGCGTAAGACCCTGAAAGTTTTTCTTCCCATTGCTTAATCAATTAATTTATTTACAGGAGCAGATGGATAAGAGAGCGCATGTGCTTCTTAGTCTCAATCTCGTCTGAATGAAGACGATAGTTATTTAACATTAAGTGTATTCGCGGAGACAGTTCAGAACCAGTTCGCATTATCCACAGTACCGAACCGGTTTTGAACAGTCTCCGCGAATACAAACGTTGATAGTCGGTGGATAAAGTAATGGGATAGTAATTGTAATTTTAATCTGATTTTCGCCTAAACATATGTAACTCTCTTCGTTGATTCACCTCGTGAATTCATCTTTCGAATAAAAAATGTCTTAGTTTTCGAACTTTTGAGTTGTCAATACTCGATTTCAGCGCGGGTGGATCTTCACACTCAATAAGTTACGAAGGAATTAAGGCGGAAAGAATATTCGGCTTAGGAGTGCGGAAAGCAAATGTAATCGGAGAGTCCACACAGAATAAGAGAGGAAACCGTAGTAAGTTTCGTGCGCCGAATGAAGTTATCCATGATGTGGATAATGCAGCCGAATCTAGTTTATTCGTGGAGGCAATCAAATTATCCAGAAGAGGATCTATCGACGGACAGACAGTCTTGGCTCCGGGGCCATACTACGGGCGTAACTTGAACAGCCGGGCTCATGACCTCGTTTCTCATTAATTCTGCGTCCGAATTTTTTCGCTTCAATGCAAGGAAAGTTATTTAAAGTTCGCATTTCGCCGGAATCGCTTTATAATTCGGTCGCCTTTCGATGGGGTCTTCTCGCATTTTTTTTTTGGATTTTCTTCCAATTTGAGTTATGATTTTTGTCGGTAATAACTGTACTATATATTATATATACTGTACTGTAACTCTGGAGATGTAGATTATGTAGGTGGAGGGTATTATCGTCGATACCCGAACCGAGCTGAAACTTATTACCGAAATAAATTATTATATTTTAACTGTTGATTGGACCACTCGAGAAATCCATCGCTATTTTTCACTTGGGAAGTTGTATTATTTTTGGAATGTAATGTCTCATTCTCAATACTTTCACTGATAATGGCTGGAAAATACGTACGTGAAAGTTATGCATGTAAAATTGATGTGAAAAATATATTTCATGGTAATCAAGTAATCTTTTTGAATGAAAGTAAAATAAATTAAAAAAAAACAAATAGAAATATAACTAGAAATTTTACGAATTCAAGTGAAATCAAAATTTAGGATCAGTAGTCGAATTGAGAAATACTCAAAACCCGTCATTTACGTCATACACGCAAGTTACATTAAGAGTGCAAAGCTAACAATGCAGAGGAGCAGCCAAGGGGTGGTTTTGGGGGTTCTAACCTTCCATGAGAACAGGGTCAACAGTATAGGAAAACATGCGAGAGGAGGCCTCTAGCCATTAAAATTATTGTTAGAGTTTCACAGGTTATACATGAATAAATAATTAATAAATAAATAATTCTGTTTCTATTTTCAAGAGAGTTTGGATAGAAGAATTCTATCCCCTCTGTTGTTGGCAATGCAGTGTTTACTCCATTGCTATAGCTCCCCGCCACACGGACGAATCCTAGCTACGCCCCTGTTTTTTATATATCCGTGGAAGGGTTTTTGATGTTTCTGAAGATTTAAAGTCCTTTCTAACGTATCACATCTCACATTAACCTTCATAATTTTTCGATTTTCCAATTTTGTGAGAAACTTCAGGAATTATTTTAATTCACGTTGTTATTGTTGTTATTAACGTTGATGAAATCTAGAAATATTTAGGTCGAAATCAGAGTTAAAGAATAGATGATAATGTGAAGAATACTTCTGTATATCTCTAAAAACCAGGTTTCAGTCGTAACGAAAATTGGACGTTACGTCAAGGACGTATATATTAGTAGCTACAAGACGTGCTGCCGTTTTATTTCAACTTCATACGTCATACTATTTATATTCTGCGCTATACGTCATAAGACAACTTTAACTATTCAGTCTCAAATGTTTTTCTAAAAAATGGAAATGTTTTTCGACAAGACCTAGAAACGCTTATATTCCTGCGCCTTTCACCATTTGGGGGCTCTTTTTCCCGTATGGAATTCTTTACAGCATATCCTGTTACGGGATTTAGCCATTAATCGATCAGTTTTGATCAGCCTTTTTCAAGATGTTTGCAGTACGTCTGGAAGCGTTCAAAAGACATAAAGATTTACTTAAAGCCGAAGTCTTATGTTGTCATTGCTAGGATGGATTTTCAAGAGTAAGCCAATTGCAAGGAGGAATTTATATGTTTATCATGAGTTGGATGAAGTGGCATTACTTACCTCTGTTTCAGCTATATATTGGAATCTTGAAAAGTGTTGTCAAAAATAATATTTTTCCATTCACATAGGAAAGGCTGCAGATGTAAATCTCAGAATGATTCTCAGCTACCTTCATTGTAATCGTATTGATAATGCGGGAATGAACGTAAAAGACATATTTGTTTTATGAAATGGCATTATATATAGTAATTCTTGTTTAAGAAATAAAGGAAAACACGTCAATCCAATAGACAGCTTAGCCTGCACCCGTGTGTTAGGGCGTTTAAATCCCCCATAATGTTTATTACTTTCGTAAGTCTTTCTCGTTGGCGCTGATAAGATTCACAATCTTTTCGGTAATCCTGATTTATTTTTCTCTTCCTTAACAGATATATA
>KZ308736.1:501936-512568 GCA_000376725.2 Ladona fulva
ATATATATAATTTAATATTTTCACTGTAGATTTCTTGAAATGTTAATCATTTCTTTGGGGCTCACGGATATCCCTGTGGGGAGCGCGTTCGACTTTGCTGAAAGCGGTCCCGGGTTCGATTTCCGCTGGGAGCCCATATGTTCGAAGTGACCTTTGCTGTCGAAGCACTTTTAATGATTCTGTAACAATTTATTCATTCGCGCACTTCTGTGCCAGAGCAACATTCACCTATTTGCTTTTAAGCGTCAAACATCGAAGAGGATTTCTGACCCAATTAATTCATGAGAAGGAGATTATAGTAGTGTGGATTTAGTATTTGTGCCTAAGCAATCTCCCCTCACTGATGGTTCATAAAATGTCTAATCGGCCAACGCAGGATTAATATGAGGTCGGCAAATGTACACGAAAATATCTGCACTCATACAACATTATGACATCTAATTTTTCCTCTCATTGTTTTAGTACGATAGCTCCTTCTCTGTTCGAAAGGTTAGAGAAATTTGTCGGAAACGCGACTGCGTGACCTCGCGATATGCGTAATATAAGCCTCGCATGTCGCTCCCATTAATTTTCATTTCCTGCTTTAAGCCGCGGCAGGAAATGGGGAAATGTTTTCTGTTAAAAACATTCTATCCGATGCTCTCAGTAGCTGTTGTCAAAATTGTTGTAGCCCGAATTTATATATACCGGCGCGTCAAAAGGGCTTAATGGAATTTGAAGATTTATGTGACTGCTGAAGATTCCATTATTTACCACGTTGCCTTGATTAGCGATTTCATTCAGATTTCACGGGAATGAAATGAAATAGCGCTTTCCTCCAGCGCTTCCGTGACCTTTAGGCTAGTTTGGATGCTTCCATTTGTACAGCAGTTAGACACGCTAATAACGTATACTCCGAGGCTGTATTATGAGGCTTTGTTTTCTTCTCAGCGTTAGCAATTGCATATCCCCGTGCGTTGCGAAGGCAGCCAGAAACATTTTTCGTTTATCTCACGGTATCATCGCTAACGTGATGCAGCAAATTACTGCAGAAAATTGTTCCCTTGCTCCCAAGTCAATCCGGTTCCCTTCTATATTTCACTGCGTTGCGGCGATAATTTTGACTTATAATCCGCGTGCGGTGGAATTGAGGAAATCACTCCGTTAAAGAGGATCAATAAGGGCGAACGATGGGAGAATATCTTGTTCCACCTGCTCCCTGCTTTTAAGGCGATGGACCAATTAAATCGAGAATTTCTTGTTGACTCTCGAGTCGCTGAGGCGGAAAATTAGACAATTCATCGAGTCCGGGCGTTCGACCAAGAAATTCAGTTTCCTCTTCGGTTGAGCCGCGAGCTCAAAAAACGCACGCGCAAAATCATCGCAAAAACGGATCCCGACGGAATCCAAAGAATTGACGATTCTAGAAATGAGTCTACCTGTCATAGGAAATGTTTTTTCCTGCGCAAAGGAGGCGATGATTTGAAAATGTCCAACGTAGTCGTCAACGTCAGAAAATTCGAAAGTCCGAAGTGAGGATTGTTGATTGGTTGTCGCTAGGATTCGATATTTTATTTGCAAGATACGTCAGCATTTTCCCCCACATATAAACGGTACTATTTTTATCGGAACAGGTATACGATACCAATTTCATCCATTTTTAACTATAATTAATGACGAGCACATACACACGGCTATTCCATGAGCAGAAAAATCCAATTAGCCGGGACTCAAACCCGGTTATAACCAGTATTGGGGTTGGAACACTAGTACGCTAACCACTCCATCACGGCGGCTAGTTGGCTATTGGTAGACTAGTGTCCATCATTTAACCAATTACAGTTATTTTAAATTATCGCGATGGAAAGCAAATTATATCCCGCTATCACCACATCCTATTCTAAGGCATAAATGCCATACATGATCAGTTTTTATGTTATAGTTTCGGAGCACCACTTCTGGACTTTATGCCGCTATTCGTAACAAACGAGGCGTGTATGAAGCAACTTGTACTTACGCTCACCTTCCTAGAATTCTCAGAGATTTAGTTTTTCAACTTACGTTAAAATAACAAGGTAATGGGTAAGTTGATTTTGCACGAAAATGACATTTTCTCGTTGGGAATTACGATTAGATAATATGCTCTTGAAACAAGCGAATTATATTCATATATTAAAAGTGAATAATTTCGTCGGAATAATTTTTAAATTTTTACCACTAAAGGGGAAATACTCATCAACGTCATATGTACGTAACCACGAAACAATAAACTTCATTCCATTGCCGTGTAAAATCTACCTAAAGTCATTTGTGGCAGGACCTCTGGATTCGAATCCAGTCGCTGCTTTTTACACTCAATGTCAATAACGCTAAACCAGGAGGAGTAGTCGAAATATCTCGATTAATCGAACTTCGATGAGTCGTACTTCTTTTTAAACGAGTTTGGGTGGAATCTCTATCGGAGATTTTGAATCATCACGCGAGATTATGAAGTGGAGAAGAGAAAAAAGGGGCGGTGAAGAGTCGTACGTTTCCGACGCGCGAGGAGAGGTTTATTGAACGGAATGAGATGTAATGGCTCGTGTTAAGACGTCAGGGTTGAAAGGGAGGTAAGGAAAAAAAGTCGTCCATGTGATAACATCGTCCCCGGAAGGTTACCATGGTCCAAAGACGGCCAAGTTTTTAAAGAGGAGCTGTTTAAAGCAATTCATGCATTTCAAATCGGTCAACAAGGTTGCGATTAATGTTTCTCGCGTTCTTTTCGATCCTTAGACTGAAAAAAATTCACGCCTGAGATCTCAGGAATTTCCCTAGATTCATTTTTAAGGTTAGATTTATGGATAGGTCTACTCGATCGGAAACTGTTATATGCCTGAAATTTAGCTGATGTAATTGAGTAGAGATTGCCGTCGTATTAAAAGGATCACGAAACATTTAAAGAGATTGTGTGTGTGAAGTTATGACTTAATTTTTTTTGCACTAAATGAAAAGCAACTCAAGTTGATATACTTTGGTTTCCCGTTCACTGATGCTCATCATCCTGCCCATCAAAAAATTAATAATTTTTAATTTATCAATAATAATATTGTCTGTAAGTATTCAGCTTGAAGAACGGTTGGATCCTCACAACCTCTTCTATTACCTACTAAGCGCTAGGAGGGGTGAATGAGCCATACTATGCAAGTTGAGGAATAAGGTAGTTTGCCTTTGATTTTCTCCCTGAGCCGTAATGCTCTAAGCGGAACTGTATATATCAATGAAGCACAATGACTCTCCGGGTTACAATTTTCTTAGCATTTCATAAGGAGAGACTTTTATCTCTGCCATTATTCAGCATCACTCATACCACAGTGGCTTTGATAACATCATAACCATGACAATACGGAAACAAGAGTGAGAGAAAGATACATTTTTCTCTATCCTGCACCGAGATAAAAATGAATAACATTCCGTTAATTAATGTATGGTAGCAGGAACGTTTAGAAGTGCTACCTCCGGGGCACTGTAAAACGTGGTTTATTTCTACTATTATGATGTATGCGAGAATTTTCTATTTAGTAATGAATTTTTACAGTTATTCAATCGAAAGCCCAATTGTGTGGAAATGCATGACAAAGACTTTTAAAAATCTTTGTCGCGCATATGCAGTTTTATGATGGCAGATCTGCACAGAAACCGATATAGTATTCAATAAACCGGAGGAGAACATGTAAAAGTGTGTCGTTAAATTGCCTTACGGTTCACCTCCTCACGAATGCAATTGGCTAATTTCTCGCGTATTTTTTTCCGAAATGGAATACCTTTACCTCGGGAAGTTCCCGGTTCGTTTCACACATGTGGTCCCGGGAAAGTTGAATCCCGGAATCCCGCTTTAAAATCCCGTGTGATGGGTGGTTGTTCGAATGGGTAGGGTACTTGGTACATCTTGGCCGACGCCCAGTGTGGGAGAATAGGGGAGGCGGGAGGAGAGAGGCTCCGGCTGCTGGTGGTGGGGCAGAGTCACTCCGTAAGGGTGGGAGCGTAAGCCCCAGCAGAGCAGAGCAACCGTACTCCTCTCTCTCTTCTGCCAGTACGCGACGGCTCGCCGGAGCGATTACTTTTACGATATCTCCGCTCCCGCGTTCTTTTCCTACGGAATACGTGAATGCATTTCGGTGGGGAAATTTCGTTCGCTTTCCGGGAGAAATCCTTTCCCCCCGCGAACGGCGCGGGAGCGAGGGAGATATTTTTCCCTCTCGTTCCGGCAAAAGAAAAGTGAAACATCAACGGAACGAAAAGTTGAAAAAGTTCGCGTTGGTGGGAAAAACCCCTCCGGTGGTCGTCGAAAAGTGGCGTGCTTGTTCACCCGATGGTTTTTGCGCCCCAGTAAGAATTAGTAGGAAGTTCAAGGATGTGAGACCCATTTGATATTGCCGACTCGTGCCGTGTTTGGTGTGTTTTTTTGCCCGACTGAGTGATCGATGGGAAAAGGTTGGATCTTCTGAATTTTCTCTTCCCCGAAACGGTGTTGCTTTTGTCGTCTTCGTTCCGCCGGTGACGTTCCGAAGAAGTGACGGACGTAACTTTTTCGTGCTGTGTTGATTGTGGTGGTCTCATGTCACTCCGTCACGCACCGGGTGATGCGTGAGCGATCCCGAAAGGAGTAGAGTCTTTCGGATATTTTTCGTTGGTCTTTTTGGAGCTGCGGTGAAGCATCCTCTGAGGGATTTGTTTTCCTTTCGTCGGAAATTGTCAGCGTCGCACTGCCTTGGAAAGGACGTCGTTGGAATTTTATTCCGGTTGTGTTTGTGACGAATTTTGGGGAGTTGGAAGGAAACTTGCATAGGCACATCGACTCTCGTCGCCGCTTTGTTTGTGTTTTGATGTGTCCGAGATTTATTTGAAGCGGAACAGGTGCGCGAGGTTATTAGAAATTTTACTTCGTTCAGAAAATTCGGAAACTCAAGCGTCGATGTTTAATGTTTTACGAACGTTCTCTCTCATGGTCTAGAATCTCTCGATAGCTTCTATATTTTTACCCATGTGACAGATGCATCACTGTATGTGCAAGTATTCTAAGAGAAAACTTCACGGGCTACTCAAGTACGAGAAAGTTGCTTCTTAGTTTAAAGAAAGCCTTACGTCTTCAGAAACAAGATTTGTGTTGTAACGTATTATTCATTTTGGACGGTATACACTGTTAAACTGTTTAATATGCAAATTGTTAAATAAATTGCAATTGAAGACTTTATCGAATTTTTACGAAACGAATGTTAACGCTGAATAAACGGGTGATTTTTACTGCAGAATTGTTAATAATACCCAAGGATATCTTGAGCCATCGAGGAATTTACAAATTGTCTCTTTCGTGTGCGAAGTAACTTGTCATTTCCCGTATCGTCCGTAACGTGCTAACATGAGAGCCTAGCGACACGCTCCCGTTTTATATCGAAAGGTACGTGTATTTCGAGAATAAACACACGCACATTTGTACCGTTCTTCCTCCGCCCATTATTTTTCGGGAAGTGTCGTCTGGACAATCTTTTACGAAGCCCTCGCTCAATCTCTTTCCCCCTCCCACCCGTTACACTCCGTCGCCTCTTCACAGGGGGCAGCACATCCGACCACAGCAGACTGCATCCCTCACTCCCACCCTTTGCCCCCGCCGCCTCGCCCATTGACTGTGGCGGAAGTGGCTCGGGCGGTGTCCGAAGCCGGCTTTGGGTCACTCCTTTTGGGATACACACCGAAAGATCGAGGGAAGAGTATCCCTATCGGTCGCAACTTCTTCCTCCTCTGGAAAGGGGAAGATTGGTAGAGTGGCGTTTAGCATCGCGTCCCTGGAGACAAGGACCTTTTAAGGACGCAGATATGAGGACCAAATGAGAGGATGGATCTTCGATAAACAGAAAAAAGAAGAACGCACTGGAGGGAGAATACGGAAATTAGTCCCTCGGGGAAACGAAGAGAGGAAATTAGGGGAATAACGGAAAGCTTTAAAAGAGGAATGATATCTTGATCCTCCGGCGTCTTTTTACTAGCTTCTGGGGATTGGAAGGAAAGTTCGAAAACCATACTTTCATCGCTAGTTTTCAATCGCCCTTTTTACGAAACTATGGGGAGAGAAAATTAGCAGACAGAACTGGGGGATAATAGGGAAGAAAAAAGGTAATGAAAATTTCGGATCCCATATAGAATAGGGCCCACAAGGGAAAGTAGATGTAAATGCGTGCGCCGAGAAACAAGAGCGTCGTTAAGAAGGGAAAGAACTCTACGCAGGAGAGAGGTGCTGAAATGAATTAGTTAAGGGAAAAGGAGAAGCCGTCCTCGAGGACCGTGAAGGAAAAGAATAAGGGAGAGGCTGGAATTCTCTCCGGGAAGAAAATAATGCCGGCTGTTATCCGAAATAAAACTTGCGAGAGGAAAATTTTAAACGTACGATAATAAATTCGGCTCCAAAAGCAAGTAATTGGGTTCGTGGAAAGGAGAGCAAATTGCTGGATTTAGGAGGAACTAATCTCCGACTGCGGGCGACAGGGTTTTGAAGGGAGATAGAGTAGGATCGGGAAATACATCCGCAAAATTCCTCGCCGCTTGTTACGTACTGTTTCCGGAGCCGCGGTGCCTTTTTACCGCCGAATTCGCTGCCAAAGAAACCCGTCGTTTTTTGTATTTGACATTCGCGATCGTTTCAACTTGTCATACCACCGTACACGACAGAAAAAAAGGCGCTGCCTTGAACGAGGGTGAGATTCGAATTTTCTTACGCAAAGAGAGTTTGCGCTCTCCTAATTGTCCTCGTTTTTCGTCTCCCCTTTATTCCATCAATGCATCGTTAATTGACCCTAATTCCGCGGAGCTGTAGGGGATATCATTCGTCTCGGAGCAATTGAGCGAGTGAACCTTTTGTTATCGTTGTCGAACAAGTGCCTTTTTTCGGAGTGCGTTGGTGCCGAGTGGCTTTAAACCACTCCATCGGTACGCTCGTGTGTGTGCGTGTTTTTCCGACGTGGGGCACGAGCCGTGCTTGCTCCGGGAAAACGCCTTTGTCGTCGAGTGTCACTTACGGATTCGATCCGCCGCCGACGACCGGATTGTTTCCTGAAGGGAATAATGCGTGCGATGACGCGCGCCTATGGTCCACTGTCCTACTCATTGTGATACTTTTCGGATTTCCATCCTGGACTATCAGGGTAGGACATTAATAACTAAATCTCGCATCGTAGGGTTATGAAAACCAGAGCAACCTTGAATTACACATATCAGCGCTGTATGATATCTTGGGGATAATTTTTCTAAAACTCCCTTTAGCATATTTTGTGATCTCATATCTTTAAAAGTGTTCGCCCGACTGGCTTTTCCAGTCGGGCTTTAATATCTGTAAGAACGAAACGTTTACAAGAGCTTCCACATCAAGTATGGGCTCAATATAATTTTAGTCTCTTCGAATGCTGAATGTTTACAAACTTTTCGGTGCCTTTTGCGAGGTATACACTGCTTTATAGACTAATCAGGGACAGTTTTTCGAAAGGTAGTTAAGATATTCCTAGCACGTCTGTTATCAACCAAGGGAAAATACGCTTTTCCACGAATCACGTTCTATTGCGGAAATCATCGAAATAATCTGTTATAGACATACCCCGGATTTCAGAGGAGAAACTGCAGAAATCGGAGGTCTCGGAGGTCGAAGAGCGTGCGACCTATCGAGCGCAGACTGGTGGCGCTGGAACAAAAGCCTCTCGAGAGGTTAAAAAAAAGGCGTGCGGGAGAAACTTTCTCGGCGTAAAAGGACCCGATAGTGATCTATTCCCAACGACACGTGCCGCGTTGTCTGAGGTCTGCAGCGTCTCTTCAAGTCATTTACGACAACGTATGAAGAGAAGTGAGGGAAAAAACGTCTGGATCCAGCGGTACCCCACCCAAGAGTCGTAGAAACGTGACAAGAAGGGTGTCGCCCCAAAAATAACAGTGATTAAAAGGGTTTGAAACCTCTCCGGATTCTTTTCCTCGGGGCGGAAGGTCTTCAGCATCACAACGACGACGTTGATGCTATGCGGTTGGTGGCCCGGCAGGGGCGGCTACCGTGCAGTACAAGTCGGGTCGGAGGGGCAATCCTCCGGCAGCGTGGGGAACGCAGCAGGAAGCACCTCCGAGGCTGCGGAGGTTTCGGTAGCGGCCTCGGAGGGAGTCGAACCCAACGTCTGTCAACCGGGAAGCAACGCGGAAGAGGTTGAGATGAAGGTCGAGGAGAAGAATGAGAGAAGGGTTGAGGAGGGAGAGGGACGTGTGGAAAAGAGATGTCCAATGGTGGTTGAGGAGGGACTTGAAGATGAGGAAGTGGAGGTGGAGATACTGGAGGAGGAGGAGATTGTGGAGGTGGTCGAGGAAGACTCCGCCGGAAGGAGGAGGAGGGAATTTGCAGCGACCAGAAGGAAAATGTCCTCCACCGAGAGGTCCATTCCCGGATCTTCGCACGTCTGTTCTTCTTCGTCGTCGTCGACCACCACCGCAACGAGGACGCCCCTTCCCTCGTCTCCGATGCCTCCACAAGAGGAGGAGGAGGAGGTTGAGGAGAGGGAGGTGGGAGGACAGCTGGTGGAGAGCCTGACGGTGCCGGAGGTGGAGGTCCAGGAGGTGGCCATCGATGGGACGGATGTTCCCGGAAAGGGGGGAGTGTTCCGGAACTGCGTCGTGTGCTGTTGCTGCTCCGGAGGCGGAAAGGACGACTCTTGGAATCCAGGTATGTATCAAGAATACGCGAAAAGTAAAAATTCGTGTCATGGAAATATCATTACGTTGATAATGGTAATTATTGATATTGTTTAAAAGGGGTATTAGATTTATGGAAAAAAATTCTTTACTGGAGGTTGGCGAAGAAAATACCCACTTTGAGGGAAAAGACAGAGCATAAAGGAACGGAGACAATTTATCATGGAAACACTAAGACAAAGGCATCTTTACATAGTAAACATTTTAGTAAAAAAATTGTTGTTAAAATTACCGTGTAAATATTTTATATAATTATAATATGAGTTTATTGAGGCGACATTGAGACCACTAATTCTCCTCTTACATCTAACCCTTTTTAATTTTAAAAGCGTGTGGAGATGTGAAAAAATAGCAATAAAGAAATAAAAAAGGAAGAAACTGTAGAGTGGATTAAAAAAACCTATTGCCCCGGGAGTGGAGATTTTGCGTTTACTCCATGTTTCGGTGACGGTGGCATTTACTTTAACAACTGCGATCCAATAAAGTTATAAATTTCTTGGATAATTATTATTTGCCCCTTTTTAGAATATAGGAAACCTTGAAAGAGGAACGATCTATCTTGCTTTAATTGTAGAAGGGTACGCAAAGAAAGGGATATGAGTTTATTTTGCCATAGATTACGACAAAAATTAATTCCTTTGAGTCTACCTTTGAAACATTGGCAGCAGCTCTCTAATGGTCCTAACTTTAGTTTTTCTTGTCTGGGGAGTATGCAGTTGCACCTCCTGACGAATCCAAGAAGACGCACTAAACTCGGCGATATTTAAGCTGCTACCCTTTTTATCCTTCCCCGGCTACAGAAATGTCCTCCTAGGGTGTAGCGGAGGTCCTTTCCAGGGAACTTCGATCTGCAGACCCCACCTTAACACCTCACACCCTGGCGAGAAGGAGACGTAAGGTTCCCTCGGGAGTTCCCTCTCCCCGCAATCTCTTTGGCATCCGACGGATCTCGTATCAATAACCGCGAATGGAGGCCTCTTTGGACCCCACGAAGCCCCCGCACCCTGAATACTAATGCCCTCTCTCAGGACACTCCTTCGATTGCTCTTTGCGACCCACGTGACTTGCTCCTAATGCACGGCGCGTTCTTATCTGCCCTTCCCCCCTTTCTTTACAAGAGTTCCCTCGCTAGACTTTTCGGAAACGATACCAAATGAATTGCGTAGGCGCTTGTTCCATCCCCGTGATCAAAGATTGTATGACCGAATCAATTGATTGCTCCTGGAGTATCGATCTCTTACGTATATTTTCCGGAAATCTTTCCTTAATCCTTAAGAGCCTCCTTGTGTTTCTCGTCATGACTGATTAATAACTCGCACGCAAATTTTTAACGTTTACATCTTATTCTTTTTCATTACGAATTTATAGTTTATAAGATTCGTTAAAATCATACGCTAGATGACCAATGATAATTTAGATGATAGTTAGAAATAAATCTANATTCTTTAATACAACACTTATCGGCAGGGTCCCATACACTACACGCATACTCAAGATGAGGTCTGACTAACGCAAGATAACATCGCTCGCGAACTTTTTCGTCACTCCGACCGACTATTGTCTTTACGAAGCCGAGTTTTTAAGTGCTTTTCCGCATATATTATGGATGTGAGTACCCCATGTTAAGTCATTCGTGAGAATTACTCTAAGATATTTCACTGACCCTGCTGTTAATAAGTTTATCCCACGGAGACTGTACGGATTATCTTTAATAATAGATTTTCCTTCGAAGAAGTTAACTGCTGAACATTTGTCTACATTTAGTTCTAATTGCCAATCATCGCAACATTTCATAATGTTATCTAAATCATTCGACAGAGTTAGTCTATCCTCTTTACTCTCTATTTCCCTGTAAATTACTGTATCGTCCGCAAATATCCTAACTTTACTATCAATAAGATTGCT
>KZ308736.1:515018-561399 GCA_000376725.2 Ladona fulva
TTCTTTACAAAACGTATCGCCTTTCGCTGCACCTTTTCTAATTCTTTAATACAACACTTATCGGCAGGGTCCCATACACTACACGCATACTCAAGATGAGGTCTGACTAACGCAAGATAACATCGCTCGCGAACTTTTTCGTCACTCCGACCGACTATTGTCTTTACGAAGCCGAGTTTTTAAGTGCTTTTCCGCATATATTATGGATGTGAGTACCCCATGTTAAGTCATTCGTGAGAATTACTCTAAGATATTTCACTGACCCTGCTGTTAATAAGTTTATCCCACGGAGACTGTACGGATTATCTTTAATAATAGATTTTCCTTCGAAGAAGTTAACTGCTGAACATTTGTCTACATTTAGTTCTAATTGCCAATCATCGCAACATTTCATAATGTTATCTAAATCATTCGACAGAGTTAGTCTATCCTCTTTACTCTCTATTTCCCTGTAAATTACTGTATCGTCCGCAAATATCCTAACTTTACTATCAATAAGATTGCTAAGGTCGTTAATGTATACTCAAAATAGTAACGGTAAATTAGTCCGGTAACGGACCTTTGCTGTTTACAGAATATATCGAAAACAAGATAACGATCTTCATTGATTTCTTTGTGAAGTGGATCGTCTCTAAATATGGTGTTTAATAGATAAATATTGGTTTTTGAAGAATAAAACGAGGTCTCAACTTCGAGAATCAATGCGCACCGCGTTTTTAATGGTCTCTGAAATCAGAGGAATGTGAAAGCTTTCCATTGATTACTACGGGGAATGCTGCTTATTATTTAACAACCAAGATCAAACTTCCTCAGTGAATTTAAGAGGAAATAATTTCTCGGAAAACTTATTTTGCAGGTGTTTTGCGTTCATTCTCATGCGATTGTTAATTAAATGTTGTTAAAAAATCAGAGCTTTTAATGATATACGCTATCTATAAATTAATTTGTCTGTAAGTAACTATCCTTAGGAAAAAAAATAATCTGAGAGATGAATTGGTTATATGCTAAACCTTCGTGTACACCAAAATGCAGCTGTTTTGATAGGCTGCATCTGTAGGAAAAATGCCGACTTGATAAGAGATATAATAGACTAACTTCTAGAAGTTACCAAATTAAATGTGAAGTAATTACAGTTAAAATATTTTTATGGAGAGGTAGATTGCTTCTATGTTTTGTGGAACGAAATCGCGTAATAAATTAATGTCTATTTCTATTTCTTGTATCGTGGAAACAGTGCTGTTTGGATTCATTCACACGTTAATGGCTTGGTGTAGTAACGAATTTAATTTACATCCCTAAGTTTCTAATAGAAATCATTTCANTCTCCTCTTACATCTAACCCTTTTTCATTAGAAATTTAAGAGTGATAGCTTGAAGAATGTTTACAGAAGAAAATTCCACGAGGATTTAAAAACTTAAGTTAAGAGGAAATACACTAAAGCAGGGAAATACCCGCAAGCGGACTGTGAGAAACCTACTATATTATACGAAATACTATTCTCTGTGAGAAACCTACTATACTATACGAAACTTTCTAAAAGTTAATTAAGTTTTAAGGAAAAGGCAGGTTGAAATGGTTTTGAAAGCCAGACGATAATAGTACCGAACATTATATTATATATGTAGGTATATGAGTTTATAGATACGTCAGCAGCTATTGCATTTTATAGCGTATGATTAATCAGTCGATGCACTCGTCAACTTCAAGACTTTTGGCGCGTTTTTTTATTCCTTTGTGATTACAAAAAGGAGGAATTAACTCGATGTATACCTTTCACAAAAAGTCGTATTTAAGGTGTGATAATTTTCGACGAAGGAGCCAAAATGAACTGAAAGAAATATGCTTTGGTTTAAGAAGTGAAACATTAGATTCAACCGCATAGAAATTTTCAGGGCTCAGTTATGATGTCTTCCCTGGAATTCCTGAAAATTAGGAGTATTCAAACCCAGCAGGATTTTCTCCACTCTAAGCATCTTCGAAATTAAGTCAGGTTAACCTCAAGGAAATTCCTGCTATTTGAGGCCAAGATTAGCCGTGTCTCTTGTCTATAGAATCTGATTTATTGGAAGTTCTCTTTCCCATTGCTCCAAATTATCCGGCCTTATTATGGTTTATCTATTCTTAACTTGGTCTTCTGTTACAGAACCAGCGGTAATTTCTCTAAAACATAATCATCCTCTTTGGTTTGAAGAGTTTACAATTATTTTTACCTGTAAGGTAATGTATTTCATACATGAAAGAAGGATAAGACGTCTTCACCACGGAAGTTATTTATTTTACATCACACGGTTACGGTTTCTTAGGTCGTCATCAGGCGGGGTTGAGTCGTCATCAAGGAGCTGAAACCATGGTCGCATAGTAAACACACACAAGGTTTAATTAAAATCTAATTCTGAATTAATAAGGCGTTTTCTATCTTTTATAATTATGTAAATGCCCAAGAGTATTGAGGTCATAGTTCTAGTTGTAAATTAACTAAAGATTTTCTGTAGAAATATTATGTGAGTAGGAAGTTCTCTTGGGTTCTCAACCGGGTGAAGATGAGGGTGAACCCAAGAGAACTTCCTGAGCAGCATTCACCGGGAAAGCATTAGATCTTTCTGCATTATGTGAGTAGTCTTCCATGTGTTTGGGAGCTCTGGATTGTTGAAACCCGTCGGATTTAAAATTTGCAATATGTTCTTAAAACCGAGTGATGACTTTATTTGCCCGATTTATTTCAGACCACACTCAGAGCAAGTGGTCTGTATGCCTGACAGGTACATACAGAAGATCATTTTTGTCTTTGGCGACCCAATGAGTTCTTAATATTGAAATTGTTGAAATAACAAACTATAACGTTCTTCTGCTTGGAAATGTTTGCCTGACCTTTAGTCAGGTATGGATAATATTGTAATTAGAAATAGCGTATGGAATTGAGATCAAAGTTGAGTGGGATACACCTTGGGAGTACAAGTATAGGTTCTTAATGGTTTATGGCGTTTTTTATATTATAACATTCTGTAGTAAAGGTGTAAGTCTAATTTTTAGTATTCTTCAGTATAGAAAATTACAGATTTAGAGATAGTAATTATTGATTTTGGAGATACTGATTATTGATTAAAGCTATGTACAACAATTGCCAAATTTCTCTCTCCATTCTTATTAATATTGGTAATGGATGAGGTTAGTAGATACGTTAAGGAGAAAGTAGGAGGTTATTTGAACTCTACCTTGTTTGCTGATGATTTGGTGATTTGGGGAAATGATGTTGGGGAGCTGCAGACAAAAATCAATATCTGGAATGAAACAATTGAAAAATACGGAATGAAGATAAATATAGAAAAGAGTAAGGTATTGGTGGTTGCAAGAGATCCTGAGAGAAGAAAGGGAAACATTGAATTGATTGGGCAGCAGCTGGAGGTTGTAAGGAATTTCAGATACTTGGGAAGTGAGTTGTCAGAGGATGGGAGAATAAACACAGAGATTGGACACAGATTAGGAGAAGCCAATGGATTTTATCAAGGCTTACGAGGCATGCTTTGGAGAAAAGAAGTCCCAATCAAATGCAATATGCTTATATGTTTAGTACATATCTGGTAACGAAAGAATCAGAGAAATCTTGGGTATAGAAAGGCTCCAAATACAGATTGGGAGAATGAGATTGAAATGGTTTGGCCATATTAAGAGAATGGATGAATGGCAACTTCCAAGAAGAATATTTGAAGAGAAGAATAAAGGAAAAAAACCAATGGAGAGACCAAGAGTAAGGACATGCTTATGAAATACATAAGTAAAAGAGTGGAAGACGCGGGAAAAGTGTGGAATGAGATGTGATGGGATGATAGAAGGAGATGGTGGTCCACAAACACCCTACACTTACAGAGTCGAGATGAAAGACGAAAGGATGATGATGGAAAATTACGACAAAGTCTAGGCATATTCTATTACGTAATTCATGCGAATCAATGATTTTTTAATGACTTAGTCGACTTGAGTAAATAAATTTTAGTCTCTCGTCAAAAATTAAATGAAGTTTGTTAAAAATAATCTTTGTGCTGATTTTACCTCTCAGCATAGAGAATGTATTTGCTAAACTTGCTTAAAGTTTTTGTGGCTGTACATTACAGAGTTCACAAGAATGTGGTCTCTCTATAGCAGGGAAGGATGAAAATTATTAAGATTGCAGGAATTTAAGAAATTGGAGAATTATTGGGATGAAGTGAATCGTCTTCCACGACATCACTAACCACATTTTATGAGGAATAAATCAGAAATTAGTAAATTAATAGTAATTACACCCCGAAATAGGGAATTGGACGGATCTAATTTAGGATTGCGAAATGAACATCTAACAGTAAGAAGGAAATTAATTTTAAAATTTACGATTTTAGGGCAACGTAACAAGTTCAGGGTTTTATATCGAATCGGAGACATTTATTTTATTTCCTTGATTTTACGTCTAATAAGCACAACTTGCCATACTGCTCCATCATTTTCTAATCCTTCTTAAAGTAACTTGAGTACTTTATAGTAGTTCAAGTAACGCATTAGCAAGGATGCAAACTAACAAATATATGTGTCATTTTGGGCAATGAAAATTCGTTCATAAGCGATGTTCTGAAATTCTCCCTATGTTTACTATTCAGACCTGTAGTATAATTTTTCGGTTAGCAATTGTTCTTAAATATTGAATTTTGAACGTTTGAGAGAACTGGGTTTAGTGGTTTAAAGTTTTCGTTTAGTGGCATGTAATACTAATATATTCGATGGGTTCTATCTAAATTGAGTGCTGAGTTTCAATCCCTCGATCAATCTCCGCAAGATCCGTTGAGTATCCGTTCTAGTTTCATATGGAAGTGCAGCTTCCCTAGGTATGGACCCATTAAGAAATCATTCTCTTGTCATGTAGACGGAAAATCATATTTCTCGCTGGTTTTGGATTGAAAACGGGAAATAGAAGGAGAAGATTTGATCGCTTAAACAATCCTATATCCTATTTCATATTATATTTGTTAAATCTCCGCGTCAACTGTAAGCGACGCCATTCATAGCTAAGTGAGCCTAAGACCCGCTGTTATTATGCGTGTTTAAAATGGAATTTAATTTATTTTCACTCAGGAGCCCGCTATTTTAATGGTTTGTTAGAGTAAAAGTAAAAATTATCGATTATTGCTAATCTACTGTATGTATAGTGGATTAGTATTGGTTTTAACTTTAATCCTCATATTAAATGTAACAGATCATTATATTGCTATTAATCCTTAAGTGATCTTTAATTAAAGCCCATTTTATGAGCATATTATAATAGATGGCCTATGTCTTGCTAAGATTAAAATTCTTTTGTCTTTTTTAACAATAATAGTTGAACAGTAGTTTAGAATATTCGAGAGTTATTTTATTTGTTATTTGTCATTAAGAATGCTTTCCATGTGGAGGTTACTTTCAAAAATGTATTATTTATTTTATACTAATAGACTCAACAGAATACTTGCTACCTTTAAGATTTTTTATGCAGCTATGGACACTCGAATCTATCGCTGTTGCGGAGTTCATATGAAATGAAAAGATGATTGCTGTGAACCAACAAGACAGATTTAACGGGATTTTCGTCATTTTTCCATTTAAAATGAAATGTAATACGCGTAAATGGTCAACGCTCGGTTGATTCCAAAGCAACGAAATCTCCTGAATGCATGTGATGACTCCCTTTAGTGTATTCCGGAGCGCAAATCAAAACTTTCTCTCTGTTAAACGAGAATTAGATTTGATCATCGACTTTTAACTGTTAATTAACAGAAATGCGTAAATCAGATGTAAATGAAGGCATGCGCATCTCATTGGGTAATTGTTACATCTCGTGCTAAAATATAATCAATGACATTTCTGTGACGCCTATTTTACTCGTACGTATTTTATAACGTGCTTTATCTTAGCAGGTAATTATATTAATCATCTTTTTCATGTATCAATTTCGAGTTAGAGGAATATCACAACTGTGCTTCTCCTTTAATATTCAATTACTCGTTTTGCGCTGCCTTCAACTGCAATATTCTGGCTCTTGCTATACGTCCGACCTCCCATGCTTTGGTGAAAAATAAGCGACTTTAGATCGCTGGAACAATTCATTCCGAAAATCTCTTTTTGCGCCATTTATGTGCCAGGACGCTAATGTGGGTTAATTGCAGGTGAAATTTCGTCGTTGATAAAAATATGTTTCCAAGAGCGCGTACGCAAGTACGAGATGCGATTGCAGAGAATTGAAATTCCATTGAGTCTGTGGTGCGTTCACGTTGGTCCGAAAAATACTCCGTTTCCCGTAAAAACTCCGAATTCGTTTTCTAGGAAAGAAGAAAGAGTTCGTTAAAACGAATTCAGTGTATCCGATATTTTATAAGTTAAGACACTTTTTCTTCCACACATACATGTCTCATTGCAAAATGGTGGTAGCTGGTGTTTCCGAATTTTTCTACGAAGTAATAATGCGTTATTTTCTCAATGTTATCAAGTTTTAGTATTACGGCTACGTTCACATCGTGGATTCCGCAACGTGTTATGGTATACTTTTCGAAAATCTTAAACATTTTAGTATGACATGATTTTCTTCGTTCATTCGTTTCTAGTTTCGCTAACAACAAGACGAAAGTCAATTGTAGTACGGATAACTCATATAGATAACTTGGATATCGCAGGATTTAGGTGTTGCAGAAAGGGAAAAATGGTGTGAGACAGCAAGACGTGTTTATGAAATCACGCGCCTGCCCAGTTCGGATGTTATCGTTGCGAGGGTTATGCTGCGTGACCTTCCGCTCCATGTTACGTTTGCTAGAAATTAATTTATCTCAGTAATTTTTCCTTTCACCCTTAACTGTTGTGAAAACTTTAACAGCAACATTTTCAAAACAGAGCATTCCTTCTGAGAGCTGCGAATAATATCAATAGTTTTATAATCAATTTACTAATGTCTAACTAATTCGCAATGTAATTTACGCTAAGAAAACTTTTCTAAACTTAATAAGAATATGCTTGTTATATATCGATTGGTAATTAAAATTCAGATTTCTCCTTCCGTTTACTGAAAAATAGGTAATATACCTCTTTGTGATTTCAAAGTTGCGGCAATCTAACTCAAAAGCATACACAATCTACTGAGAAATAGATTATCTACGTCTTTGTGTTGCATCATGATTATCGGAACATAGTAATTGTTTTTTTGCGGATTTTGTAACGAAAAATTTTCTTGTGAGATTTTGATCTCGAAAGGAAAACGTCACTACCAAATGTGTAAACGTCACTACCAAATGTGTAAACGTCACTACCAAATGTGTAAACGTCACTACCAAATGTGTAAACGTCACTACCAAGTAAATGTGTGAATTTGTTGATAATTTCGTAACGAATCATTTACCGTTGTATAACAAATTTTCAATTTTGAATAATTTAAGATGTGATATTTACGTTCCCTTTGAACTCGTGACCAAGGATATCGGTTATCAGTATTCAAACATTGACAATTTAAAGAATGTCTTCGATCGAAACAGTATTTCAATTTGCAGTATTAGCCTTCAGCAAATGCTGGATGTGAGGAATATTACGTCATTCCAACTGATGAAACTCGTCATCTACTTTTGGAGCGTTTTTCATCCAGCAATTCATTTCAGAAATCCACATTTTTCGAAGTCCTGGACTATTTCCTTTAACATCCACCAGACCGCATAGATACTCGATAAATTTCAGTCTCCTTATCGTTCCGAAGGAAACGAAATTTCCCAGTTTTCCATATGCTTTGATTAAGGGAAAAATGATTCCGCGAGTCTCAAGGCGGAGGTTGCTCTTTAAAGAGGCGGAGGAAAGGGATTCGATGCTGCGGGAATATTTGTCTGCCTATATGTGGAAAGAAGGGGACGAAGCGAAGGGAGGGGACATCGATCACATTCTGGAGTGGATGGATACTATGGCACCATTAAGAAGCAGACCGTAAGGTCACGGCGTCTCCCAGAATGCAATGGAGGGACCAGGTGCAGCTTTCGAAGGGCAAAGATAATGTACTATTCTTTCCTTTATTTATCCCTCGTGCGGAATATACGACATCTGAAATTATTTAACCTCGCTTACTGGGAACCATTAACGGCGGTTTGAAATTCAACTTGGTAATTCACGTATCGGTGAGTCAAAATGAATGCAACGTCGATGTCTCTATGTAGCAGTGTTTACACGTGCGTTAACATTATGCACGCGTTCGAAGTGTCATGAAACACGGTAATCCTATAAAAGTAGCATATGTTAACATGTGCACAGCATGCGTAGGTTATTAAAGTCCTTGCGTTTCATATGAGACTGCTATGTTTTGTGGAACGAAATCGCGTAATAAATTAATGTCTATCTCTATTTCTTGTATCGTGGAAACAGTGCTGTTTGGATTCATTCACACGTTAATGGCTTGGTGTAGTAACGAATTTAATTTACATCCCTAAGTTTCTAATAGAAATCATTTCAATATACTCATGCATCGAACGAATAAAACTTTAGATATTGTTACTCAAGTTCCTTCTTTTGCAGCGTTAATTAATGTTTGTGTTCTATTTTCAGAAGAGGAGCTTTTAATTATATGCACGAGTAATTTTCTTTGTCGTTTGTGAAAAAATTAGAACTGTATAATACCAAATTATTAGAAGAAATAGTTTTTGTGCATTGTGATTTTTCTTTTTAACATTGCCTCCTTATGGACGTGTATGGATTTTTATCTCATACTCTATACTCAAAACTTCACTGATATATATTTTTATAAATATTATATCCTAAAATGTTGATTTTGATGAATTCTTTATTATTGTTTCAATAAATATCCAGGATAAACTAGAACTGGATGATGCTTTTTAAAGTCTGAGAAATATTTTACACATATGCTGTTCCATGTATTTGTAATGGTATTGGTTGACGTTACGCCACCTGATATTGTTTCATTGGAAGTATATTGATGAATGTAAACCCCCAGCATTACTCCAAAAAGAGTCTTGTATAGGTTGTAGATATAGATTTAGATATTTTTTTCAATTGTCACGATCAACATTTTAGATTAGGCATTTCATGTTATTCCTCTATGCTCTTTTTCATTAATTTACTTAAATATCCGTGAATCCTTAAGGATAAATGGTACCTCTACACTTTGTTATCTACAATTACCACCCGATGGCGATCTGTTATCATGCAATTATTTGGATTAGGTTGTTTTAATATAGTAGTATAAAGAGTTGAACTTTTTCAAAGTTAAGAGGAGACAATATCAATCAAGAGAATATGTAATGATTAAATACCTATACACTGCAGATTCTGTGATCGTATTAATTCAAAGTTGACAAAGCTGAGTAATAAAATATCAACAGTTCTCAGACTCTCTGCAAAAGGGTTGCGAGAAGTACATCACGTATAGGAATTTAAAAGAAAGCGGTAGATTACAAACCGGAAGAATACCGAGTAAATTTACAGGCATTCGAATATATTATTCAAAATATGGCTGCCAGTCCACATTAACAACTCGACATGACGTTGAAGTAATTGCAGAAACTAATTTATCCAGACTTAAGAGATGCTGGTATACGGTGCAATAAACATGTAGTACGCTAAGGCTAGTTTCTGAGGAAATTCTTTCTTTAGCATTGACGAAGACCTCTATGGTCTATGTGAGTGCCCTGCAAGCCGCCTTTCGGCGTGTGGCAAGGGGTGCATGCACCATGAATCTATTTCCTTAATCGATTATTTCCGCGTATCGTTCGCGGAAAAAATGAGTTCTTGAATCTATTGGTTCTGGCATCTATTTCTCTGATCTTTCTCGCATTATCGGAACGGCCTATGTAGCATGGTGAACGCATTATATCTGCTACATCATCTCTGAATTTGNTAGCAGTTTTCCTAGTTAGGAAATGGTTGTATTTATTCGTCCTTGGTTAGCGTTTCGTCCCTCGCTGTAATGTCCAGTAAATGGATATTTGTTGGGGTTTTGTGATATAAATATATAAACAAGGTAAGTAAACGTACTAGTGCGATTAAATGTGAATATATATTCGAAATTGCTTTTAAAACCACTTACTTACTATTCACGCTTCTTCACGCAATTGAAAAAAAAAAGATATAGACGAAATTCTTGGTAACGAATAAGAAACAATGCGATCCAAAACGATTTTCATTGAAATCTTAGGATTCCGCTCTGAATTACTCCTGATATTGTTTGCGGAACCTCATTTTTCGTCCATTTCTCGCATAACTTTTCGTCCTCGCATTACTCGCATCAATACTTACCCCATTTCAATTAAAAGCCAATCGATCAATAAATCCAGTTTAGCGATTAGCTCGCTCGATTTGTTTTTGGAGCAACCGATAAGGATGGAGCGCTAATTGGTCAAATCAAATTCCTTCGCGTTGGGCGGAGAAAAAAACTCCGAAAGAATTATGACGGAACTTTTTTCCGAATGCACTGTTCGGCCTGGTTTCGCGCTATGGGCTGGAAAATGTATGCCATTAATGGAATTCGCTGCTCGTAACATTGTCCAGTTCGAATCATTCCCGAGCGAACGCTATTTCCGGTGGCGCTTTTATCTCGTTTTGCCTCACGCAGAAGCAAAAGGACGATATTCTATTTACGGCACCGCCACGGTCTTCTAGAAAAGGATGTGTTTATGACATTCCAAGCGTTTCCTATGGATGCAACTCTTCAGGAGCGGTGGCCTTTAGTATCAAAGGGGATTGAACGAGCGATGTGTAGGGCGACGTGCCGGCGTTACATGAAATAAACGAAATCCGAGGATGCGAAAGGGTGTTTGGTGTAAATAGTCTCAGTAAGCTCGATTTGTTAGGCTTTCAATTTGCTGTGACCTTCATGAATATAACTGATGGAACTTGTGACATTTATGTTTGCGCTTCTTTATATAAAAATTCGTAAATGTTTTCATTTGCACTTTAGGTATCTAACTTATTTTTCTCTAGCGAATATTCAAAAGAAAATAAGCCGGAGTATCAGTAGAAAATAATCGACTTCTACTCGTTAACACAAAGTTTCGTTGAGGTAATTATTCTTATAATGTTAACTCCTGAAACTATTTTACGTAATCTAACAGCATTTTATACTGGCATTTTCGAGCATATCCCGAATTGAAAAAAAAGTTGAAATAAATTTATTTATTTGATGTTAAAAAACAAAAGTTAGTCTTCCTTTTTGGAGATCCCCTGACGATTGTGGCTTTCTCTCTTATAAGTCAAAATATAATTTTCTCTTCGAACGAAATTAGCTTTCGTATTCTAAAAACCTTTCAGAAACATTTATCAGGGGATTTATGTAACTCGTACCATATTTTGAGAATGAAAAATTATTAGTAAAACAGGAGGAAAAGTCGATTTTCTTTTTCTTTCTTTCTCTTTCCTTCTGCGAACTATACGCGACCACAATCAGCTGAAGAAATAAAATAAACTGAACGTATGGCGAACCCCACATCTACTTGAATAACCCTGCAAGCTACGCCGCAAGGAGGCTATTCATGTACGAGTAGATGTAGATAAATTGCATCTTTTACATCGGTTTATATTGATGACACACTGAACTTGGTTTGACGTGTAATTTCGATTAAAAATCAAGAGAAGGCTCGTTATCTTGTGTAGTCATCTTCTCCGCAGATATGGACATTTTTTGTGCGTTTTGAAGCGGTGATGCAGATAAGATCTGAACAATGCGAATCTGCGTGAAATATTTTTCATTTCAGTTAAAGAAAAAAGATCTTTATCTTATCGCAATCCATCTATTTCTCAGCTTATTTCTTCTAAAGTAGTAAGAGGATTCCATCGCTGTTATATATTTTATTTTCTTCGTTTTCCAGAAGTACTTCAAAAGAGGATTGCATGGAATCAGATTGGAAAATAGATCTAGGGTGATTCTCATTTAACATAGCTGAAAATTCCAACGAACTATAATCACTGCATTACCTAATTCTTCCTTTATTTCTGTTTTTAGAGTAACATCTTCTTTATATCAAATGATGCACCGGTGCAACTTTTGAGTTATGTTAGTATGTATTAATGGTCATAATCTCACGTTAATAAGAATTGCAAATCCTATTGCATATCTACAAGCGATTACCGTTTCTCTAAAATCAATACGTATGGAAGAGACCTTTCATATTGGCAAACTCTTTCACACCATTTGGAAGACAATTTCAATTACGTGAATTCTATTCTGAAAATTAATTTTTCATATAATTTGTTCACTTCGACGAGTTGGAATTTTAATATTTTGGTGATTATCAAAAGCACGACTAGGTATATCTGTCTGTTCTGGTTTAGTCTAAGGGTTTTTTGTGAAGTTTGGTATTGCTGAAATGATCACCTTTTCCGTACCTGATTATTAGGTTAATGATTAATACTGCACCGACTTTTCCGTATTTTCCTTTCTTCTGCTACTGTTTGTAGATCCGAATTGCTCTTCTTCCCTCTTCATAATTCTCCTGCAATGTGAAGCATTTCACTGTCCAATGCTCTTCAAACATGATTCCAGTCTTGCTTATGATATTGATGTGCATATGTTTTTGATGTCTTGGAAATTACTTTGAATTACTAGGAAGTTCTTTTTGCTACGCCTGAAGATGTCGATTCATCGACAAAACTAGTCGCCTCTGAGAAATAAAATATATCTGTGGAAGTTACTAAGTGTTCGTACCTTATTTAGTATTATTCTACATCTACACAAGTACCCTGCAAGCCGCCTATCGGCGTGTGGCATGATGATGACATACATTATTGTTATCTCTTATCCAGTATGTCAAAATTTCGGTATTTTCAGCGTGTATGTCGCCTCGACGAGAACAGGGCTAAGGGCGCATTCAACCAGTTTGCCACTATTCGAGAGGACGGAAAATGGACATTTTACCGTCAGTTTTATTCAAAGCATCTGGGACGTAAATATCCTGAGCATCTGTAATAATTTTTCTCTGAATCCGATCTATTTATTCCTATTTTACAGTCGTAGAGTAATTGAAAAGTCTATGATTTCCTATAGGTAAAGATATCAATGCTCTTCCTATTTGAGAGATAATAAATTGACCATGTCCGGGCGACTCTGTAAGTACCCATTATTTGATAACCCCTCGGCTGTGAAATTGCATTATCAACGAATATAAATTGTATATCCTATACAACTATATAATAATACAAAAATTGAACTGCTTCACAAAAAAATTTATTATTAAAGTTACACGAAATCGATGGACCTTAGTGGAGAGATAGCATGGACACCTATCAATACATAAGTGTTAGGTTCGAATCCCGGCTAGCAGTTTTCCTAGTTAGGAAATGGTTGTATTTATTCGTCCTTGGTTAGCGTTTCGTCCCTCGCTGTAATGTCGAGTAAATGGATATTTGTTGGGGTTTTGTGATATAAATATATAAACAAGGTAAGTAAACGTACTAGTGCGATTAAATGTGAATATATATTCGAAATTGCTTTTAAAACCACTTACTTACTATTCACGCTTCTTCACGCAATTGAAAAAAAAAGATATAGACGAAATTCTTGGTAACGAATAAGAAACAATGCGATCCAAAACGATTTTCATTGAAATCTTAGGATTCCGCTCTGAATTACTCCTGATATTGTTTGCGGAACCTCATTTTTCGTCCATTTCTCGCATAACTTTTCGTCCTCGCATTACTCGCATCAATACTTACCCCATTTCAATTGAAAGCCAATCGATCAATAAATCCAGTTTCGCGATTAGCTCGCTCGATTTGTTTTTGGAGCAACCGATAAGGATGGAGCGCTAATTGGTCAAATCAAATTCCTTCGCGTTGGGCGGAGAAAAAAACTCCGAAAGAATTATGACGGAACTTTTTTCCGAATGCACTGTTCGGCCTGGTTTCGCGCTATGGGCTGGAAAATGTATGCCATTAATGGAATTCGCTGCTCGTAACATTGTCCAGTTCGAATCATTCCCGAGCGAACGCTATTTCCGGTGGCGCTTTTATCTCGTTTTGCCTCACGCAGAAGCAAAAGGACGATATTCTATTTACGGCACCGCCACGGTCTTCTAGAAAAGGATGTGTTTATGACATTCCAAGCGTTTCCTATGGATGCAACTCTTCAGGAGCGGTGGCCTTTAGTATCAAAGGGGATTGAACGAGCGATGTGTAGGGCGACGTGCCGGCGTTACATGAAATAAACGAAATCCGAGGATGCGAAAGGGTGTTTGGTGTAAATAGTCTCAGTAAGCTCGATTTGTTAGGCTTTCAATTTGCTGTGACCTTCATGAATATAACTGATGGAACTTGTGACATTTATGTTTGCGCTTCTTTATATAAAAATTCGTAAATGTTTTCATTTGCACTTTAGGTATCTAACTTATTTTTCTCTAGCGAATATTCAAAAGAAAATAAGCCGGAGTATCAGTAGAAAATAATCGACTTCTACTCGTTAACACAAAGTTTCGTTGAGGTAATTATTCTTATAATGTTAACTCCTGAAACTATTTTACGTAATCTAACAGCATTTTATACTGGCATTTTCGAGCATATCCCGAATTGAAAAAAAAGTTGAAATAAATTTATTTATTTGATGTTAAAAAACAAAAGTTAGTCTTCCTTTTTGGAGATCCCCTGACGATTGTGGCTTTCTCTCTGAAATGTACATTGGGACTTTGGGAGCTTCCCGTTTGTCTCTCAGCGTGAGTTCCGCCTGCCTAAATACGGCTTACGAAAAGTTTTTAAACCTCTAATAATATATCCTGAATTGATGTTATGAATCCCAAAATATGGAAAAAAAAACTTACTCCCTCTAACTAGAATTTGTATCCAATATTTAAAAAATCATTTGGTGGAAACTATAAATATGTATATACAAAATGTTTGCGTAATGGCTTCCCGCAAAGTTCAGCCGATTCTTTCCACGTATTGTATGCATACTTTTCACGTATGTATTTATTTATTTATTTTCATCTTCACTGCAATTTAGCCTTTTAGCCAGGTGGCAGTGTTTAGCCAGTGGCAGTATGCGTACTGATTTGTTCTAAAAATTTTCAGTTCTAAAAATCGTGACATAAACGGCCATAAAGACGTCTCACTTTTGAGATTCTTCTTTACGGTTCATCAAAAAGTCAATCAAAACTCGATTTCTCGTCGAGAATATCTTTTTCCTTAAACACATACGTCGTGGAACATATATTATTACCAATGACTTTTCGGAGCTCAAAATAAATGAACTTTCAGAAGTTAGCTATCGTAGTTTATGATGCATTCTCGAAGATATTGAGAATATTAAGTGGCTATTTACTTATTTCTCCGTGTCTTTTAAAGCGAATTTTGAGAACCATTGGAAGCGTGTACCGATTTCTGTTTCCTTATCATACGTATTCTGGCATTTAAACGTTTGTAGGATTCGAGAAGGAGTATTCCCTTGAGTTTGATAAAGTGTTTTACCTTTCGTAAGAACATTCGGACTAATAAATGAAAATCGAATATCAATATTTATACCTTCAGTTTCTGATAATCATTTACCTCTTAATGGTGGTGGTCTTCTTTATCCTTTCCAATAGCGAAGTATTACTTTCTTCGTTAATAAGTAATGAATTCGAATACATTTTTTTTACTTCTAAGTACTGTCTTTATTTATGATAGCAAAGGTAAGTAGCCTGTAGGCATAGGCAGTAAAATGTTTTGCATGATATTCGAGAATGTCAATTAAAATTAGGAAACCTGGTTCGAGTCCCAGTCATGTCGCTATTTTTTACATCTGTCTATCCTTGGGAAGGTCAGTTCAATTACATTTATTGTATAGAGTCAAGCAGATACCGTTGGAAGCATGTTATAGGGATTTGGAACTTCATATCCGTTTGAAATTCATATTTTTCGTAGTTTCTGCCTCCGATATATTCTGTAAGTAACATTTATCTCTTCTAGTATCAATTTAGACGCTGAACTATTTAGAACTTACAAAAGTTTCTGAAATACTTCATAAAGTTACTCCATTTCATTATTTATGAGGAAAATGTTTGTACATTCGTAAATAAGATGATGTATGATACAATTAGGTTAGATATTTAGCTTGCATTTCCCGCAAAGTATATTTATCTCACCGATAAATCTTCATTTTTCGCTAACAAGTTGTTCATCAAACGCACCTACGGGGAAAATTTGCTGTGAAACAGAGTCATAATGATTTCTCCTATAAAAGGGTAAGCGACTATGGTTTCAAACAAATAACGTCGAAGCAAAGTAGGTCCGCTTTCAATCGATGAATGGGCGTGAATTTCCGTAGCGTAATTGGAAAAGCTTCCAGTCTATGCCTGAAAACTTCCTTCCTCTCAATTGATTCACTGCTTGTGATAAACAGTTTTGCTATTAAAGCAGACATTTAAATTATCCTAGGAATGAGAAACTTTAATTCAACACCCTCCGTTTGTTATCGTGTTCATTTTTATCTTACCAAATGTTTGATTGGATTTTGATGAGATTCACATTTTCCTCTGCAACTATTTTCCTGTTCATTGTAAAACCAGTGATACGAAAACTGATGAAAGATGAATTGTTTTATTCGGTGCGTTTTTCCTGTAGTTATTCTGGATGCGGAAAGTTACGTTGCGAATCGCGAATTGCGATAGTGGTAAATGTTGGTAAAATTCAGAAGCTGTGTCTTCGCCTTATAAGCTTTATTACCCGCTGTAGTTTTATGGAATGTCTCTAGAAGTAACTAAACAGAATATATTCACATTAAATTACTTTTCGATTACAATTCGGCGAAGTAAGTTAAGTAAGTTAAACGACTAATACTACGTTTACCAATATATCCCAAGTTCCAATTTCTGTGGGTTACAGCAACAATTTCAATTTTCATTTGAATAGGAGGAATGAATTACGATATGACCACAATATTAATTTATAGGTGTTCAACTAATTGTGGTTTTTATGATGACATGGGTCAACCTCCTACTACACATAGTGTTTCCTCGGAGGTTACTACTGACGATTGGGAATCTCATACATGCATGCATACCATATGTCTCCACAATTTCCGGGAAAATCTCCAGAATTCTCGGAAAATATACAAAACATCCATAAACCACCGGGGAAATTGAGATATCAGCTAGTGAAGGTTAAAGAGCCTGTCGGACTTAGGACTCCTGGGGTTTACCGAATCCCATGTAAGTGTAGAAAGGTTTATATTGGAGAAACTGGCAGAACCATTGAAGGGAGAATCAAGGAGCACAAACACTGCCTTAGACCCAGAGAAGTCGGCGGTCGCAGAGCACAGCCTCAACCACGACCACACCATTCTCTTCGAGAAAACTGAAAAATTATGCCATTCAAACGGTTTTTGGGATAGACTAGCAAAAGAGGCGATTCAAATAGAACTGGAAGAGGGCAATTTCAACCGTGATGCTGGTTACACCATTAGCCAATCCTGGAAGCCTGTACTCCAGCAGATGAGGAATAAACGGACAAGGTCGGAATCGACCAATCAGAGGACAGCGGGGGTGAATATAAAGGGGCCCCAACTTGACCCGAGCGCTCAGCGCCCTGAGGACGATGACGGATTTAGCCGTCGAAACGTCGGCAGAAGTTCATCTGACCTGGTGGAGATCCCGTGAGGAATTCGTACACATCATTCTCCAGGAAAGCACCAAATCTTTCAATGATTTTTGGGTCCACTGAATTCGAACCAAGGATGCTTAAACTAATAGTAATCACACCCTGTGTTGGCTTAGGTGATTTAAAAATGTTGATTGTGTTGTTAAACATAAATTCAACTTTAGTAAGCCAAATTTCCATTTTAAGATTAAAAAGATATAAATCAATTAATGATGCTCGTAAGAACTGTAAAGTGTGCTTTACTCGTATAGACTTCCCAGCAGTCTGAAGTATGGATTCCCCATTTCGAAAGGTGAGGTTCATTATAGACCTGTATTCACCTGTGAACTTTATCCATACATTTGACAGTTAAATCTTTGCAATTTCAAGAAGACAAACACTCTACTCCTCCAACGGTTTCGATGCCGACTACTAGACTTTCTCCTCTGTTAGGCAGCAGCCCGATTTACATTTAAATGCTCCGATTCACCTATACAAGACCTTTTACTCCTATTTCTGTATTGCGTCGACTTTGACGGAAGCTTAATTGAACTGAATTTTGACTTTATTTTAATACCTTCACGTCGTATTTTTTCGAAGTTCATCATCTTACGTCAAGTTTTCACGTTATCTTTAAGATGTTAAGTTTGATTTCGTTAACATTCGTTCGAGACTCGAACCTTGTGGATTTAGCATGACAACCACTGCGCCACCGCAGCCATTAAAAAAATATTGATGTCTGAATTCACGCGCGTATCCGTTCAATGCATAGCGATACTTGTTAACGTATTTAGAATCGGCATGCTTATTTAATAAATTATTTATAACTAATCAATCGGTTGAATATTGGTAGAGATGATTTGGAAATCTTTTCATGATAGAATTGTTAATAAAATTGATAGATTTTGTACAAATAATGATAAATCAGATGTGTTAAATCGATAATAAAGCCATTCACGCTATTCTGTTAAAATTAGTACGACTTTCATTTACATACCTTTATGAAACTGCTGCCGTATTGATTCCGAAGCGTTTAATGTTTAGTTCAAATATATCAACGTCAAAAAGGGGAATCGGTTAATTCACATACGTCAACGTCAAGTTAAATTTGACGTTGGTATGTAAGATAAGGATAGGAAATTTATCGGAATCAGTTTCATGTCTTTGACATCAAAATGACTGATTGTCAAAGAAAATTAAAAAAAAGTATAACATTTTATTTTATTTAATATTGAATTAGGAGTAGTGTTTGAAGCGCCACGAGTTAATTTGTTTATCATTTGTTATAGTTGTCCTCTTTAGTATTAGTCTTAGTGCTGTTATTAGTCTACCAGTGCTATCAGTCTGTACCAATTTTCAGTAATCTTAATCTGTTTAAATTCAGAGCGAAGATTAAGGCTCACATTTTTTAAAAGAAATATAGAAATAATTCTAAGCTATTATTGGTTATTTATTCAAAACGATATTTTTTATTATCTTTCTCTGGAAACATACTTAACTATAATGTATTAAAATCAGAGATTAAATCGCAATAATTCATGATTTATCTAAACGTGTTGAAGTTAATTCTGGAATCGTTTATAAATGTTATCGTGATTCTCTAAAGTATAACGTTACATATTAATCCTTGTAACTAGTTTTCTAAGTAAAGAATCAGTCTCGAGAATATTAGTTATTGTTTTTACAAAACTGGTGGTGTCATGCATGTACGCGGTATTTAGCAAATTCACAGTACGTGTATAGTTTTTAGGAAATTTACAACGGTTACCAAATCTGAAATGCTTTACGATTTAAAAACACTGCACTTGAAATTAAAAAAGGGGCACTTTCATCCCCTTTAATTGTTAATTACAGAAGAGAGAGACGGGAAGCAAAGTGGATTTTGTTCACTTTAAACATGCTCGCAATCGAGCAATCAAGCCTCTTTTGCGTGGCTTTTTGCAATCAAACGATACGAAAACATGACCCTTTTGAAAATCTCCGATATTGAAAATGAATTCAAATCCTTTTACACGAATAATTCCGTAATTGGCCTCGGAAAACAATTTGGAAATCCAGTTTCGCTCGACGCAACTCATAATTTAATAGCCTGGCGAAGGTTGTTGTTCTTTCCATAGCAATCGCGCTTTCGACGCGGCGAAAAACGAAAACGAATCGCTAATTTTTCATCTCGATTTAATCCTCAATTAACCCAAAACACCGGAATCCACAAGGACGTTTTGCGTTTGGCGAAATGCGAACATTGAATTCTACCGCCGAATATCGAAAAAGAGGTCCTTTCCGTGTGTGTTTATTTTTTTATGCGGATGTCATTAACCCGTTGGATTTTCTTTTTTATTTATTCAGTCGGTTGTGTTGGTAGCACTGCAGGCGGACATGCAGCGACATGAGGGGACCTTGTCGGATACTTTAAAGGCGCACTCCCGACCTACGCCATTCATTGGCGAATGCTCTGTCTGCCGCCCGTTGGAAGCTCTGAATTTTCCAGTGTTCGTTGCGTTAAATATTGCAGCCCATGTGTTGTATTTTCCGAACGAACAAAATCAATCCGTCAGAGCATCGGCTCCGGTGTACGGTCTCAAAGTTTAATCTCACGGGCTGTGGTAAAATTTTTATCTTTTTTCAATTGTGGATACCGTAAACATTTGTGATGTAATTCGCCAATGGATGCCTGGGATGTAAGGGGGTTGAAGTTGTTTTTTTTTGGGGTTCTGTTATAGATATAATTCCTAGAGCTTTTATACTGGAGATTATGAAGTAAGCGGATATGAGAGCGATTCTAACATCTAAGCGACTTCAGTAGCGAACTATATCTTAATTATAGACAGTAATGGAAATTAGACCGATAAATGTAAATTTTAGTAGTGCTGGAATTACTTAGAAACATGGCTATCTTAATGCGGTATAGCGGTAGATAAAAATTTGTTGCTTCACAAAACAGAAATTAGGAAGTCCGACACGACTAGAACCGGTATCTTTTACTAGCCGGGCGGCTGCTCTATTCAGTTGAGCTCTCATACCAGAACGACATATGTGCAATACAAAAATAAAATAATCAGTTTTATTTTCGTGACCAGATTCGGTTGATGAGACTATCACATCATGCAGTGAAGTAAATATATTCATCTTAAATCATTTCCTTTACTCATTTACCTTAAAGTTTTAACCTTGAGGTTAAAACTTTAAGGTAAATGAGCAGAAAGGAATTTTTATGTTATTTCCGTTCATTTTGATGCTCGTCATTTGTAGGAAATACATACCCGTCTACTCCATACCTTCAATTGATTATTTATTAAAAGGTTTCTAACGCAGATGGGGCCTTTCCCGCTTAACTTTTTACAAGCTTTTGTGTCCTATAAATTACCGTAGAAACTGGAAACAGATTACACGTACAAAATTGTTTCTTCATACTCCCAAATGTGGGACAAGGGCGTTTTCACATATTTTCACCACCACTATTTTAAATAAGTAGGTAATTAAAGTCTCTAAATGTAAATTGTTATAAATACGTGTATAAATACTGATGCTGTATCGGAGTTAGATTTATGCGTATGTTAGTTTTATTTTTTAGTTTTATTCTGTCTATTCTGTAGAGGATAACAGAAAGTTGAAGGCATTTATTAAAAATGATCTGAGATAAGTGTTGGTGTTCAGAATGGAACAGGTAAGGTAGTCAGGGCCGGGATGAGTGTTATCAAAGTAATATAAATCAGGCTTTACTGAAGTTTGCCGAATATTGTGCAGTTTGTAGGTTTTATATAAAAATAAACATAGTAAGCATTAAGGGCTCTCGTGAGTTAAGCTTGAATTCCACTTTCTATAATACATATGCTAATACACGATTCAGGGTTCATGATCTATTTAGCGGTTCTCTACATTTCGAACGATGCTCTAGAGATCCATAAACCGGAGCGAAAATGCTTCATTGTGCATTCGAAATGAGTGTCCGTAACATATAAAATGAAGATTTGATGAAAATGCAGTTACTTCCTCGCATCCGTTGTTGCTCAGACACGATCCAAAGAATACCGTTGCGGCATTCACCCGATTCTGCGGAAAAATCACATTTCGAATGAGTGATGCAGCCGTTAATTATTTCGGAAATTAGCGAGTGCGTGAATAAGCCAATGGAATTTGTCAGGCGGTGATTTGGCCTATCATTTTGCCGCGCAAGAATTTTACGATTCTCTCTTTACTAATCCTTTGTTAACCAACGGAGCTCAACTACATGTGAATAATTCGTTTTACCCGACGGAAATTTCAATTCATGTCATTGTTCGGTACTTTCACAAGTAAGCAATTATAGGAAGCAAATACAATTTCTGACTTTGAATCGCATACTTTCCATGCGTTACGAACAGTGTTAATTGTATTTATGCTACACAGAGAGTAAAATATGAGGATTGAAGCTTTTGATATGCATGAAACTTACTGGGATGCATGCGAGAGCGTTGAAATAATCCCTAATAGCAGTCAGAACTTAAAATCTTTTATATTTTACAAACAATCGTTTGAGAACCTTCCGCCGAAATACTCCAGTCTATACATATTCAGTTTTATTGGTTTTACGCTTCAGTTGCATCCGAATGATCTCAACATCACTTATAAATACTTAAAAGAGTTGATTTTTACGACCTGATAAATATTTCCATTCGTACATTTTTCGCATTTTATGTATCTGTAGCCTTAATTTCTTGAGCCGTTTTATTTTTCCATCATTATGTAATTTGTAGCGTTTTTATTTATTTTAAATATCTCTGAAAATTATATCATATAAGTTATTATTCTTCTTTTTATTCAGTTTTATTCATATATATTTGGAAGTAATATGTTGCATGATGTTCCTGCAATATGGGACAGCGTAGCGGAGGAACGAAAATAAAAGAAATATTACGTCTACGAGTGCACCATTTTTCTGTTGAGAAAGTGAAATTTCACCAATGCATTGAGCATCGTTTTATTACTCAAATATTGGTACTATTAGTATATGCCTCTCAGATATAGCAAATCTTGAAAAAAAAAAATTAGACTTGCTTCAATACTTGAGCAATAGCCGCGATTAACCTTCCGACTATTGTCCACAAAGGGTACTTGTTTGGTATACAATGGTTTCTCAAACTTTCTATTGTAATAACACCCAATGAAACATGTAATTCTTAAGTAGAACGTTGTGATTATAGTCGCTCTCGAAAGAAAAACCCTTCGAAAACCTTGATTAATATTGATTTTAATGCTGAGGTATTCCATAACAGATAGAATACATTGTAATTAAGAATATCACCAAGTAATCAACTAGAATATGTTTATTTATATCAACCAAGAGAGTGTTCTGTAGTAAATAAAATGTATGAATTAATATGAATTTATTTCAACTTCCAATTACTTAAAAATGGAGGCTTTTTTATTCAATACAAGTATTCATAATAGAAACAATCAGGTCGTCAATATATTGCATGAACTTTAAACTTCCAGCAGTTTTAAATTTAAGATTGAAATCGTTACAAATTAAAAACCTCCGCTTGACCATTTTTACTCTGCAGTTGATCCATGTAAGTCCTTACAAATTAACAAGAATTCCACGTTGTTCATTTCTCGCTTTCTATAGCCCTTCATATGGATCTGTAATGGGCCAATAAACCACGTCCTCGGTCAAAGATACGCTCCCACCATCTTTGCACGTCCAGGAATACTTGATCCATGTTTCGTTAGTTCCTCCAACCGCCAGAAACGGAATAATTAAATTGGAATTCACATACAGAGTAAAGATATAAGGAGTGTGCAGGTCCGGAGGCGCGCTAATGCGTTGTAAGGAAAGGTACGATCTATTTGGTCAACGCGGGGAATGGTGGGATGGGCATCGGACGAGAGGAGAGGGAGTTAAAGGAATGTAATTGTTTAGCGCAGCCCACGAAAGCACCGAGCTCTAGAGCGTGGAGACGGGAAGGGAATATGAAAATGGGATGAGGGAAAAAGAGCGACAAAGAAAGATGATAACAATTCTAGGAATATCGAGGAGAATGTTGCGGAAAAGTGATTAATGTTAGAGGGAGATAACGGAGGAGGTAAAGACATACTCATTATAGATGAGTAAGATTGTTTGCGAAGCTTAGGAGAATGGTATGACTGAAAATAGTGCTCTTTTTGAGGAATAAGACGCCACTTGTGCATTATAAACGTGAAATAATCTGTTTTATATTCGCGAAATTATTATTTTTTAATCTCCGTTTCCTTTTGGTGTTCACCTAACATAGGAAATCAATACCCGTTACTCAACTCACATTCCTTCAATCGAGTATTTATTGAAAAGTTTTTAACGCAGATGGGGCCTTTGCAGCTTAACTTTTTACTAGCACTTGTGAATTATCGCAGAAACTAGAATCACGTTAGAGACGTTTATCATGAACGGTAAATCTGAAGATATTGCTTCGTAGAAAAATTGAATGGTAAATAAAGCTGAATATCGTGGAGATTGAGGCAGAATAAAAAATGGATGATGAAAAAGGGGAAGAGAAACTAAAGCCTTATCACAAACTTCCAAGTGACACTGATAACGCAATAGCGAGATACGGTATTTGGCGTGATTATCAATAGGTTTAGCTATCGAGTACTAAAACATGTAATTAACATAAATGTCATTTACGTAGGTTAAGAAGTATTGAAAGTCATAATTTTTGGGTAACTGAGTGTTTTAAATCCTCCTTAATTTTTAAATCAGTAAATTTATTTTGTGCTGAAGAACTGAAAATATTTAAGCGACAAATCGTAATTGTTAACATTTCGTATCCAATGTTGGTTGGTAGAACTAGCATTGTGTAACCATTCATAACATAATCTGCTTTTCGTACTAGAATTTTCTATAGGAATTAACCAAGTATCGTAGACTTCTCTTTCGTCTTTCAGAAGATACATTATTTAATTGTCGGCGCTCTAAACGTTCCTGCACTGAGGAGGAAAAGGATGGCAATTGTTTTGATGAAAGAGTTGATTTTGAAGACTGGAGAGTCACGCATGTTCTTTTATCATATTAACTCAGAGTTAACTGCTTCGGAGGACTGTGATAAAGGGGTGTTTTAGATACACAATATGAGATGCTCAAAATGCACTAACAAAGAGGATATTTAAAGTAAACTAGTTACTGTTTCCTTGTAGAAGCAGTTTACAATTACCAGGACATTGGGCTAATATTCTCATGAAAACAATTAAACCTTGATGGATGTCTAAGTAGTGGGAGTTATGTGAGGAATGAGTAGTGCAGCGCGCGGTAATTTTAAACACGTTACCCACTTGACTATCCGGAGGCCTTCAAAATCCATTTCCTTGAGTATTATTCATAGAGTGCTTTAAACACTGTTACACTTCAGGATTTGACGTTGCAAACTGAAGTTCCTCGTGTAAGCCGTTGATTCTGCAGAGAATCATTCTGAATACTATGCACTAACAGTTATGTGGACGTATCGATATCCGAAGGCGTGACTTTGTAGGAGAAAAAGTCTGCCGCAGCCGGGAATCGAACCCGGGTCTCCCACTTTCCGGGCGGGTGCTCTGTCTTCTAAGCTACCACGACAGAACTCTTCTGGATGACTGAACCTTAGATATGCATAGAGCTCTCGGGTACGTGAATAAGTTGAATAAAAATTGGATATACATAGCAACAAAGAGAGTGAATTTCAATGGTAATTGAAATATAGCAAGTAATTTTACAAGGAACATGGAATTTTCTCTCTGCTGTTTTCAGTCCCTGGATCTGTTTTCACCAGCTTGCTATCTGGATCGCTCTCGCGACTTCCTCTTAATCTCTACGTATGAACTGCATTGCACATCACTAACAATTTTCTGCATTTATTGCACTATTGGTCTTTGTCTACTTCTCTCCTCTTCATCGTAAGCATCCAACAGAATATTTAGAAAACCCTCGTGTCGCATAAGATGTCTTTTAAGTTCATCTAAATGCGTTTTAAAAACTCAGCTCCAGATCATTCTTAACTCTACTTAAATGGTATTCACTTGGGTCGGTAAACTCGAGATATAGTAAGCCGGGAACTGCGATGTATGTAAACAAGGGACACGCATGGTACACATGCTTGAAATTCCTTGTTTATATCTCCTTGGAATATAGTTCTTACCTTGTTTATAGATCGAGATAGCGTGTGGAGAATTCGATTTTGCAATGCACGCGTAGTAATTACAATTGAAATAGCAGGAAACAGCGGGATTTGGAAGGCAGTCAGTTATTCTATACATCCGAGAATAAACGTACCGATCTTTTCATACACAAGAGCGCGCTAGGAAGAGAGGGAAGTCGTAAAGAAGACTAAGTGAGGGAGGTTAGAAGCATCTCTGGAGCAGGAAGACCCAATTACTCCGGATTTTCATGAACACCCTTTTTTGCTAGACTTCCTAATGTCTGTGAGACGAATGGAGGAAGCGACTCCCCGTCATCCGAAGATGACTTCGCCAACGGCACTTCTTCTTAATTCGAGGGTCGCCTTACTTTCCTTTCTTTTCGGTTGATTAGATCAGTTGTCAGGGGCGGATATCCATCCTGTGACTGGAAGAGGCGAGCCAAGAATTTATGACGGCAGCTACCTAACTAAGCTTTCTTTTGATGGGGCGCGTTCCGTGTATTCGATGTCAGCCACATGTTTGAATTTTACTCGCGTGAGATTAAGTGAACGCTCTTTTGTGAGCTGCTCGTCTAAGGAATGTCCCGTGCCTTCGTTACTTTTTGTATTTTCGCAACTTTCTATTTTTAAATTGATGCTCCCTCTGTCGAAGCGCGTTGTTTGTATTTCATGAATGCTTTTGATTAAATGTGAAAAGACCCATCATTGGAAGAAAAATTAGTATCAGAAATTAAGTAGATTATTAACTATCTTGTAAATATGGTGTCAATTCTGTATTTTCTAGTGTTCAAGGAACAAAAAACTATGCTGTCTATAAAAAAGGCGCGCTAATGCGTTGTAAGGAAAGGTACGATCTATTTGGTCAACGCGGGGAATGGTGGGATGGGCATCGGACGAGAGGAGAGGGAGTTAAAGGAATGTAATTGTTTAGCGCAGCCCACGAAAGCACCGAGCTCTAGAGCGTGGAGACGGGAAGGGAATATGAAAATGGGATGAGGGAAAAAGAGCGACAAAGAAAGATGATAACAATTCGAGGAATATCGAGGAGAATGTTGCGGAAAAGTGATTAATGTTAGAGGGAGATAACGGAGGAGGTAAAGACATACTCATTATAGATGAGTAAGATTGTTTGCGAAGCTTAGGAGAATGGTATGACTGAAAATAGTGCTCTTTTTGAGGAATAAGACGCCACTTGTGCATTATAAACGTGAAATAANCATATATATATTGCTGTTTATAGTCATATCTTTGTGAATAATTCTATCTTCTACATAATGTAGGAAATTATTACAGATATTTTGCATCAAACAAAAAGTTAGTTAAATTCAAGAAACGTACCATAAAGACTTTTTGATTTTGTTAATTGCATTCACCTTGATTTACACTAATTTTGTCTCTTTCGCTCTCTAAAAGTCTGTATATACTGATTTGATATTTGTTTGCGAAGATAATAAGTCTGAAAACCTCTCGTATATTTTTTGAAATAGTACTTAGAAATTTAATAACAAGGGCAATATTTAGACGATATTTATTCCCAACGCGATTCTCACTTGGTTTTCCCCCAAGATTTCCTATCCCTTGGGCATATAGTACGAACATTTTAGAATAGTTTGATTTGAAATATATAATTATAATATACCCCTTCGCTCATTCTTTCATCATTCTAAAATTTTTTAGCTCCGAAAAGGTTCAGTTTATAAGCTTTGATCTGCATTGTGTTCTTTATCTTTTGGCTATTGAAATCGGAAATTAACTTATAGGAACACTAACATCACTTGATTTACATAATTTGCCCTTCTCATCGAATTTATGTCGTTATTGAGAACTGGCCTTTCCCATGGCATGAATGGTTGCATACGCGAGACTTAAAGCGTGCGGAAAACAACTGCGAAGATTGTGGTCGAGTGGGTAGCGTTATGTATAGAAGGGAAGCCGAGACGTGAGCTCACGTTCGGTCACCATCAGCAGTGAGGCTATGAATTCACTTCCAGCTGCTACCGCTAAGGAACCCTGAGGACGTGAATTCGTGCCCCAAGCGAAGCAAATAATTCCAGGCTTCGTTCGCAGGGTACGGAGGCATTTAAGCAAGCTGGCCGTCCGTAAACCAGGGCTATGTCGGGCCTCCTCTTTGTCCAAAGTATTAGCTTGATGGGAGTAAACATAAGCTTCATTTTCAATGACATCTTCGTGAATAATGTGGGAGGAATCACGTCACGTAAAATATTCATACGTGAGCTTGGTTCATAAGTTGGTGAATAATTACCTGGAATAATGGTTGGAGAAGTTTACCCTTATATTCTTAAGTATATTTTCATGCAAATTTATGTAAATTAGTAACGATCTTGTTGTTTTCGCTGGGAAACTTTTAGTTAGAAACTTTAATTTTGGTAAAATGTTGCAATTATGCCCATGTAGTATCCTTTTTAGGATCTTTCGGGGGTTTTTGACATTTTACGCGCAAATATCCATTTTTCTCTCTCATAAAGAACTCATTAATAAATAATTTCTAAACATTGTTGTATAACATAATTCACGTATACTGTGAAACTTGCCTTTACCTACCAAACTTGTGGAATTAAGTCAGAAGATTGTGTTTAGGTACTTTAAAAATTAGTTCCTTTTTCGTTTCAAGTTTGACAGAACAAATTGCTGTGCGAAATTGACCGTTAACTTTAGCCTTTCAACTTCGCATAAATAAAGGATTCCTTTTTGATGATAAAATAACGATCCCTATAATATGATCCTTGCCAATTTCCTATTCAGTCGGTGAATATATATTTTTTGTCAGTTTCATTATAGAATCAGCAATCTTTTAAACATTTCATTAAATTTGTTCCTCTAAAAGCAGCTTCATATCCGTAGGAGTTATCTATAGGAACGAAATCAACTCTATTTACCAAAATAACGTGGTATGAAAACTATTCAATAGTTATTACGTTCACTCGTTTATTTTCGTTACATTAGTTCGAATTTGATAATTTTCTCTTCATAGAGGATTATTTTTATTATATGCAACCCTTACATAATTGCATTACGAAAATAGATTAGTTTGATTGAGATTATTGAAGTAATTAACATCTTTCTTCAAATATTGTTGCTAATGAATGCTATACAACTGAATTTGACAATTTCTTTTATTTGAAGTATGAATAAATAGATAAATATCTTTTTTATGTCTTGAGGTTTTCAATTTATGTAAATACAGGTATTAGAATTTTTTTGTTTGAGATACGAACCCAAGTCGAGTTGACCTCATTCAACAGCTAGATTTTCTTGCAAATTTTGTAGTAGGCGATATTCCTGTCCATCCTCGAAAATTCTCATTTTTAGTACCTAATATAAAGATTTAAGAATTATCCTTGCTGTTGAGGACGTTTCGTTTCAAATAATAACACTCAATACGCGAATTTTTTTCTCGTTTCAGGAATCTCAAATTAAAATTTTTAAATTTCGATTGAGAATATAAGGTTCCAAAGTTTTTCAATATGGTTGATTTATGAATTCACATTACAGAATTGTTATTCACATCAAAGAAATTATTACATAATTTTTCGCTCGTCATACACTATTAACAGAGAAAGAAATAATTTAAATGAATCGTGTCTGAAATTTCAATCGGAAATGGCCCATTTATTTCAATTTATTACACCATATCACTTTTCCTTCTTTAATTTGCTCGTATTTTTGAGCTTATTGAGTAAACATTCATTAAATTAAAAAGTGATAAAAGACTATTAATACGGCGCTGTTAGAAGTGTATACGATAGAAATGTCCTTTTATTTCACTTCTAATATTGGACCGGGATTTTTATTCAATATCCTGTCCACTTTTACAGCAGGGAGTTTCTTCTTGGAGAATAGTTTCTCAGAACCTTTAATTAGGACACTCATATACGTCATCTAATTATTCGTCTTCTTTGAGTTAGAACATATACATTCTCTGTCTTTGTGTTCATGTTTGCCGAGGAACTGCACCGTTCCTCCAATAAAAGGGACACGAATACTTACTCGAGGCACAGCTGGTCATTATTACATCTGTGCAATGAATATACGTGACTTTTTGTCCTCCTTCTTTTATGCCCGAGGAAGCTGCTCCCGTCAGTTGTTTGATTTCTTTCCTAATTTCAATTTTTCATCGCGCTTGCCTCGAATCGCTGCACCCGTTAAACGGCGCCGAAATAATTGAAGCGCAGCAATGGAGCCAAGTCACGGATCACTCTTCTATTTGGATATTCACGGACGCACGTCGCATGCGCGTGCATGCATGAAAGACGTGATTTACTTGCTCCGTTTCCATTGTATTTCTAACAATAATGTGACTCTGAAACTCACGAGCATTCACGATAGAGAAATCGTGATTATATAGGATGAACTGACAAAGGGCTTTCTCATAAAGTATTATCCTGAATAACGCGAATTCGGAGTTACGCGGTTCTTCATTATTTCCCTTTCCCGCTTCCTCTCCCACACTTGGCAATTGCAATAAGCTCTCGGTCCAATTAAAAAAGGCTTACAAATGTAAGAGGACAATTACAACGTTATAGCAGCCAAACAAGGAATAAAAGACGCATTAGCTGGCTACGAATAAATTCTGCTTAGAGAAAAGAAGATGTGTCGTTTTTATTATAATTTATGAAGCCATCGATATAGAAATTACTTCATTTTGCCCAACACGTCTACAATTTCAATATTTTTATTAATTCACTTTTGGTATTATATAATAAACTACAATTTTTATTAAGCATATCTTATGAACGGTTGATTTTTTCGTCCCTGGTCCCAATTCAAACAGAATTCAATGTATTTATATGAAAAGTTCTACCCCGACCTAACGAGAATTTCACATGTGCGGTTCCCACCCATCGCGTAACTTAGGGGTATTCCTTATGCTACTGATTATCGGGAATATACTATCCGGATTGTGTATTGACCTGGGTCCACATAAGCGTTTGAATGACTATTCAAATGTTATTAAATATTCACATTCTATAAATTTGGAAGTTTGAGCTAAACTTGTCAATAATTTTTATGGTGGCAGAAAATCGAAATTGATTTTGTATTTACTCATTTTTCTATTCACCATTTTCGTTTGTTGAGAGATTTTGGGGAAGGATAAATAAAAATATTAATTTGACGAAAAGTATGCATCTCTACTCATGTAAACTTTCATTATCATATTTATTATAAGTAAATATTATTGTGATAAATTTATATTTCGCATATTTCCCTAATGTTGATGTTTGCCTCGGGTATTAAAAATTTCAAACATCCCCGTTAATCTGATAGTAACTGTATAGATATTCATCCATTGACGGAGAAGTAGAATTTCGCTAAATTCGCGACGTTTTGCGCTACTTAGTGAATCTTATCTAAAGGATCCAAAATAGCTCAAGCTAATTTGACATCTGTTTTTTGTATTCATCTTTAGAAGAGGGCGTACTTGAGCCTTCTAATTAAATTTCCATTAAGTAACTCGTACTATATACAGAGGGGTGAAAATTTTTGATGTTTCAATTCATTATTTAAATCACTACGAAAGCTGTCGATGAATGGCATAATTTGCAATAGTCAAACGATAATGTTCAGTAATAATAGTTCAAACAATTTGTCAATGGCGGTTGTTTAATTTGTTCTAGAAAAATCATTCTGAATGAAATAAAAATGATATTTTTAATGTTGCTATCGTAAATTTTCTTTCGTTGAACTTGTAGTCTCTGATATATTTTCCTATTATCTGTTTGGATTTAATGCAAGGGAAAAGACAGAGTAGAAGGCATAGGCAAAAAATGTTAGATGACATAAAGGGGGGGGGGTGAGTTACCAGGTAGCGAAGGAAAAGGCTTTGTATAGGGAATATTAGGGCACATGGACCTACCTAAAGGTAGAAAACTTAAGTAAAGGTCTTTGGAATTTGCATCCGGTACCTTCTTGTATACAACACATACGAAATATATGTCTATTGCTTGCACTGCTGTAGGTAAAGAAATTGTATAATAATCATAGCTATAAATATTAGAATTCCATTAATATTTTTTCGGTGTTGATATTTTTAATGTTCATTGGCTAAAAATTTATCTTTGTACGAAGGAACACTGATTTATTTTTTCTCTCATTTCAGGTGAGTGATCAATGGACCGAATTTTGGTCGCCTCTTATAGGAAAGCTTGTAAGTCTAAACCCACGTTATACTTTCATTTTATATGTTTTATTTAGTTTAATCTTATGCCTGAAAAATTTTTTGAAGTTTTTATATCACGAAAAATATTTTATAGTTTTTTATTAAAGTGTTTTTATATTGAAGAATTAGTAAATGACATCGATATGTGTATTTCTGAGAATAAAATAAAAATCAAATAATATTATAAATTAAAGATATAAAGATTGGTACATTTACCTATCGCCTAAAGTTTACCTATTTGTGAAATTAAAAGTGCAATATATTGTAAAAAACATATGAATATGTGTTTTTATAGCTATAGTTTTATTCTTATGTATTATTATTAACTCGTCTTGTTGACCATTAGATTGTTAAAAATAACGTATTAAAAGGACGACCAGATAGCGCGTTTGTCTTTCAGCAAAATGAAGTCTTGGTTTCGGTTCCTGGGAGGGGGCCGATTTGCGGAGCTGTCAAATCAATTGTTTTCCAGGGATACTAGACATAAAATCATTAAAATTAAATTTATATCTTATTTAATTTCGGTACCTAACGGAAGTAACTTCTCTCGTGGTATTTTCCTTCTAAGTATTATATTTTTAGTCGTCAAAGAAATTATTCTTATGTTGAATAAAGGAATTATCTTCTAAATTTCCAATGATTAAAAGTTCTAAAGCAGTCCTTAAGTGCATTAATCTACATATTTCACAATATTTAAATTCAAATTTTAACTTTTATAAGCTCTAGTGGAACGAATTAATTACATTTCATCGTCTTAAGGTAGTTTAGAGCAGAATTATCTCGCTTTACCTCTGCTTCCTCGGAGATTATTTCCAACTAAGAGCAGATAGTTGGACGAATATAATCATCAATGAATAGTCCATGATGATGGTCCATTAGAGGGAATAATCCAATTTCCATTCAAGAATATCCTTCTGTAACATCATTTACTTTGTTTTCCAAGCCACCTCTTCATTTTGCACATAATCTCGTGGGAAATCAATCTCTAAAGAATTTTAAAGTTCTCTTATTAGACGCTCGAAGTTGGTAAGAGATAATGTGAGCCAAACACTCAATTTATGAGGAGTCCCTCAGTGGAAATGTACCTCAATTTTACATTAGAGTAATTTAAGCCTTCTCAAGTATTCTTTATAGAATTAAGACGATATTTTGCAAATATAAACATATTACATTAAGTTTTTCTCAGTAAATTAATATGCTCTGTATCTTTTTTCCACTACGGAACTGTTATATCGACGTTGTTTGTTCTTTTAGTTGTTGTTTAATATCGTATTCATTCGATCGTAAAACTCATGGGAATTCTCGCTCTAAGTATTGATCATACTAATGCACTTCCTTACTTAATACTAGGCAAAATTTGAGGCTTTCTATGCAATGGACCCAGTTTAAATGTCCCCTATTCTTCCGCATATTTAAATACTTTATTGATCCATCAGTAACCAACTATTTCTATGAAAACAAGGACTCTTTGTCTTTTGTCATTAATGAAAAATGCATAGATTTAGGTCACATATAGGCTTAGATCTAAGCCACTAGCGCTTAGGCGTAAACACTTCCAACCCAATAAGGAAAGAAAAATATTAATTTAAAGGATATTTAAACTACCAAGCTCTGAGTTTGGGAGCTTGTGAATTCAGATACTAATGTTCATGCGTTTGAAAAGTATTAGGCGGAATTGTATAATGAACGAGATAAAACTGAAAATTCTGAATTCGTGGCATTAGTTAAAGTCCTCGCCTGTAATTTATTTACAAAACATGTTAACGCCCCCGTCAAGCATGACGGAACTTAATTTAGTTTAAAAATATGTCTATTATCGTGCATTTCTGGTCCTAAGCACAAAAAAAATCTGTCTTAGATCATAATAACTCAATATATTTCTTACCATTATTTATGAAATCACACTTGGTATTTGTTGGGATTCAGCCTCACGGATTTACCGTGCAAATTTGATGCATCTTTCCTTAACCCGTTCAATTAAGTTTTATTAAAAAGTTAAAGTTTTGAAGAATTGCGACGAAACGTTATCATAAAATTTCTCAATATTTTCTCCAAAGTCTTGGAGAAGTCACTCAAAACATTTGTTTCGAAAACTTAATTTTATGATGTTACTATGTTCGTTGTTTCTGATCATTAGATATGAATCGATTTATAAAATGACGCTTTAAAAAGTTGAAAAGTATTCTTAGGGTAAATATGTAAATCAACTTTCGTATATTTGAGCGCCTTGCCAAAAAACATACTTTGCTTAAACCAAAATTTACTAGGTTCTCATATTTTGAGTATGAAGTTAAAATAAATTGATACTGAAAAGGTAAATAGTATATTTTAACATATTTAATGAGAAACACTTGTACAAATCCACAAAATTAACGAATTGATACTATGCTTCATTACATTCATTTTACTAAAAATATGGTTTAAATATATTCTCTGTTTCTTATTGTTTTCAAGAAATTACATCGTCTGGGGTGATATCTCCACCATCATTCTACCTCTGAAATGCTGTTTTATCCTAAGCAAAGTAGATAATCTATGCCCGTGATGGGCGAACTTCGAGCCGCCTTCAGGTCTAATTTCATCCGGTCCGCAAAGATAAAAGTGATGTGAAACATAAATTATTTTCAACGAGTAGGAATTTTATTAATTATATTTAAAATCTACTATAACTCCTGATACTTTCCTATCCTTGTCTTAATTTAAACATTCAAGGTAATTAGTTGTAGATATATTAAGGAAGAAAGGAAAATATTTTTGATGAATCAATATTTTCTTGAAATACTCATGAGCTACTGTGCCCCATTGACCCTTAAGTGAAATCAAGTAAATATTTCGAAAACCTCTGATCTAGGCCATAATAACGTGTTTTCTCAACAAACTAAGTTAATCTCTTTCCAGCCGCAATACATGCCTGATTGATATGGTTTCAGACTATGATATAATCATCATCTGTTGATTACTGAATTATGTGGCAAACTTAGCGAAGTTATCGGGATGGAATTTTATAATTCAGTTAACTGAATTTTCTGAACCGCATTTGTACGTTCATAATGTTGACATGATGAAATTATTGCATTAAATTAAGTTGTACTTTAGCAATAACATGATTTATTAAAGCTGAAGCAGTGATATTGAATAATTTCCGATACTATATTACGAAATGTTCTTAAATGCCTTTTATATAAAGTATTTCCAGTGTTATTTTGCGGTCATAACTGATTGCGATCAGATTCCAGAACCGATCCGCACATCCTTTTTTGAATTTTTGTCATTCGTCATTGACATAACAATTCTACTGCATCAACTTAGGTAACGTGTAATTGTATCCGTTATTTGCTCTTCAATTAAATACATACTTATTTTGATGTTAGCTTTTGATGTAATTTGTATTGTACACGAGTTAAGGTTTGAGGGTCTCATTATTCATTATCTCTTTTCTCCATCAATAATGGAATTTTGAAAAATATTTGCCATAAACATTGAGCAGTGGAACAATTCATAACCACATTCATTTCCATCTTCTGATTCACGTTTTCGATATCGGTGTATTTTCACTATGAAATTAAACGAAATGAAGCTTCGTTTTAAGCATATAATATATAAATATGTATATAACAATATCAAACAAACATATTTAATCGAATTATATTTGGGACCTAGTTTACGATACTTATTTTAGTGTTACTCATGGTCCACCCACGTTTTGAAATTTAATTTACTTTGGAGCAATTACACCAATATTGCTTAGAGCTACGAAAGCGTATGATTTTGTTCCTCATGATTTTAGACTGAAAGTAATATGATTCGGAATATGTTGCCCGGTTTAGTCGCTTTTAAAAATGTGCATGGAATTTCCTTATTCGCCGATTAATATAAAAATAGGAAGTGCATGTTCTGATTTCAGATTTGTCAATATTCGGAATAAAAATGTAATCGGCGCTCACTGAGTAGCTGTGGGCATTATACTTTATTCTTGCTTCGAGGGTATTGGATCGGAAGGATAAACTTCTATCCAAGAATGCATTACGTGATTGAACGAGAGATTTATAAAAAAACGTAATTCTATGAGATGGAATCAGGGAACATGAATCCACTGAGAGGTATAATAATCATTTACGGATGAATTTTTTTTACAATGTTATTTGTAACCAAATGCTTATATATGCGCAAATTTTAACATTTTACACGATTTTCTACATTTATATTCCAGTATGTGCTTGTGTGTGATTTGTCATGATTGTATTGATTAGATATTACCCGTAAACTAATAATTAACTAGTAAACGCCCCCGTCAAGCATGACGGAACTTAATTTAGTTTAGAAATATATCTATCATCGTATATATCTGGTTCTCCTAAGCACAAAAAATTCCTTCGGGTCCTCTTCTTTTTTTTCCTCTTCGGGTCAACCTGTGGTATTAACCCGAGGCACAAGTGGGCAGTTGGTCACTATAAATCGGTGTGGCGTGGAAAGGTAATGAGGGTCATGTATCTTTATGCTTGAAATGAAGGGTGAATAAATATGGGAGCAGAAATTCTACGACCTGTCCTTGACTCTAACAAATCCAAGCTAATGGAAAATGTAAAGAGAACCGATCGGTGGTAAAATACCATTTTTATCTCAATCTAAAAAGTATCTTTGAAGAATATGAATCGATGTATTATTTTCACTTTTATCTGCACGATTTAAACCTCTCCATTTTTCTATTCGTGGATGTGATGTTACTGTGAATCATGCAGTGAACTTATATTACTTAAGATATTTTCTAAAATATCAAAAATTCATTTTTTATATTTTCATTGAAAAAATGAAACAATAGTTAATTAATTATATCATGATATGATATCATCAATATTCAACTTTTAACCACTCTCCAAAAACACAAGATGTTTCCTTGAATTTTTTGGTTGTTAAATTATATTGTCATAAAATATTTTGCTAAATTTTTATTACCAGTGTCGTACATTTTTTAAGAACGGTATTTATTTATTAGTTAGATTGTGAAATTTAACAATTTATTCCACCCGTGTTGAATTATGGATGTGAAAATACAATTAATAATTTAAATATTGAGTTTTATTGATGGTTAAATTTTATTTTTATTTAATTTTAGAAAGTTTTCTCGTTTCATTTCGAGTAAAAATAGAATGTTTAAGTTTGACGATTTTAGATCACATTGGGACATTTTATGATTTAGTTTAAACAAAAATCAATTTTCCATATAAATTATATGAACATATAGCTACTTTGATAAGTGTGAGATCGATCTCTGAACTCTAAAGATATTCCCATTAATTGCTCACTGTTAACGATTTAGAATTTAGGTCTTGAAATACCCCTCTTAGTATTGGTGCGTGATTAGTGTAGCAGTGCTTATTTGCTAATTTATTACTTACATATATCTCTGCGTACAAATTTAGCTTGAATTCGTAACTATTTTATGAATTCAGTTTTCCTAATTTGATTTATTTAGTAACTGTTTTATTCATTATTTATTTTTGATACTAAAATGTTTAGAACCGTAATATCTGTATTTTATAATGTCCTTTTTCTGTAATTTTTTCAGAAAAATAAAAAGTTACTTCTAATTGTTTTATCTATTCAATAATGTACGGGCATTCTGCGTGCTAATAGAAAAACTTGCAAGAAGCTATCCCCGTATAGCTACCCGCATAAAGCGTGGGGCTGGGGCTCGCCCGCGACGTGCACCGCTAAGAACTATTTAATTTTACATTATGTTTACATTGTCGTCCCAAATTTTAAAAATATGTTTCTTACAGTAAAAAGACTGCAGATTTTGCCAGTGTATTTTAAATTCCGATGAGTTTTGGGTAAACTGGTTGAATGTTGTATTATACAATTTATCGCAAATTTAAACAATGTTGTAAACAATATATGGTACTGTCAGGAATATATTTATAAAGATACATTCAATCCCTATCAAAAACTGAAAGAATAAGATGTCTTATATGTTTCACTCAAAAGTTATGATCCTTCAAAGTAATCCATGTTCGCCGATTTTTGCAAAAATTACGAAACTTTAAAAATTAATAACTTGGCGAAAAAAATTTTTAACGAGCTAAAACTTCGTCACTATCGGATTCTCGAGGAAATACGCAAGTATAAAAAATTTCAAAACTTTTAAAAAATAGAGGGCAATTTCTGTCCGATTTCACGTGGAATGGCCCGTACATAAACCACTTTGTTTTCTTATGTGATTTGATTAAACTTAAAGTTCGAGAAAAGCTCCAGAAACCCGTTGTGCACAAAAGAATACATAGAGACATTAGAGTTCGAGAAAAACTGAAAAAGAGCTTTTCTCGAACTAATGTCTTACCCGTATTCCTTTTCCTTATATGTTCTGATTAAACTTGCCTTTACTTAAAACTAAAGTTACCTATCAGTGGGTTTTGCAGGTGTTTCACTCTTCACTTTTTGTGGATGTTTTTCTGCTTTGATGCATTTTTTCCTAAGTGCAAACTCATGTTTTTAAATCCACAAGAAGTTTTCTTTCGTTCACATATTTCAAGTTACCTCTTTTTAAAAATGTCATATTATGAAAGGTTAGACGTGAGAAGGGACTCAATCTCTCCCGAATTGAGGTGAAGTATTATTATATTATTCTTTTTGAGTGTAAATATTCTGCCAATCTTGATTATGCCAATTACATAATTTACTAAATATTATTCCGTAGATTTTTTATGATCTGGGTTTGTCTATTACTCCGTATGAATTAAAAAGCGATTAATACGGGGAATTACAGGGCAGATATTGTCTCCGCACTGATATATATTGTGGAGTTTATAATATTTAATTGTGGGAAATAAGGGTTTTCTTAGTGGACGCTGTAAATCAAATGCAACAACTACCTAAATGGAATGGATGAATTCAGGTGGTTCAGTTATAACATTAGTAAGAGCGATTTTAAAAATTTGAATTGATTGAATTATTCAATTTCTCAGATATTGCATTATCCTGCTGAATGTTGGACTTCTATTACCCCTGATAAGCTTATCTCGAATACAAGATACTTGAAGAAAATACTTTTATATTTTAGTCATATTACCGTCTTTCTTTCCATAAGAATTGAAGCTTTCCATGATCCGGAGCTGCCCCAGATTACATTTTCTCTATTCAGCAGAGTTTTCGAGATAACAAAAACTCAGAATCCCTATGAGGACCGCTCAGATGAAGGTAATTGAATTTCTTTCAATTGATATTGATAACGCACTTTGGGAGCGAGAAATGCTTTCATTATGTTTTTAAAGGAGAATTACAGGATTATAATTACAGGAGGTATAAAGATTCGTCTTCAACACGTCAAAAGTAGTAAGTATTATTTCAGAATACGGAAATGAATAAATGTAGCTTAGGAAATATCTGATACGTTTGGAGGAGGAAACTCACTCGAATTCAGAGATTAGCTTGGAATTTGAATAATCGAGCTCTTTGAATGGATAGAAATTGGAAATGTATCCACTGAAGCGTCTGCGATAAGGGCATAATTAAACTTGTCCCTCCTTTTCAAGTATAATGGAGGATAGAATAAATTCGAAAATAAATGGAAGGAGAACATTGTTTTCAGTGCCGAAATAAACCGTTCTTAACGTCTTTGTTTAAATTGAAACCTTCAAATGTGAAACAATGTTAAAATTGCGTTAATCATTCTATTTGAAGTAAAAGTTAGAATAGAACAGAGACGTCTTTATTGCGATTGGGACTATCAACTCCTCTCTTACATCTAAAAGCTGTTTTGCATCTTTGTACTTTTTATACTCGTCTATCACTTTTGGTATCCCTGTGTTTGAGATCTTCAAGTACAAGTAATATATCAAGTCTTTCATGAGCTATTACTTAAATTTGACGAGAAATCGCGAAACTTTTACGCTGAAAACTTCATTTGTAACGTCTTTCAGCCTAACTTGCAACTTTTCTGTCAAACAATCTTAGTGAATATTAATAATAATGATAATCATTTATTGGGCACAAACAGGAAGTGCACCAGTCACATGTGTTATAATAAATCAAGAAATAAGTCACTAACAGCAAAAATGAGGTAAACGTCGCATACAATAACTAAACCTAGAACAAGAGTCACATAAAATACAAAGGAAAAAGACACGCAAGGTGGGTGGGACCGAAAACAAGTTGGAGGCTGCCAGCCTTGCTCACAACCACTAATCGAGGGATTGATCCTCTAGAAGATGAGAAAGGCATTTTTTCTCGAAAGTGCGCACAGAAATGGCAATTTTAGTATTCCGAGGAAGGGCGTTCCATAACTTAATAGCAGTAACTACAAAGGATTTATGAATATGTATATATGCTATCTGCTTAATGTGACTAACTTGTATCGGTCCCCACAGAAGAAATATGAATTACATGCAATGTGAAGGATTAAGGAAAGGTGAATTTCTTTACACGATGAGGTCGTGTAGAGCTGATCCCAAATAGCAAGTGTGAAAAATAGCGACTCGAACCCAGGTCTCCCACTTTCCGGGCAGGTATTCTAACCACTGAACTACTATGCCGCGTCTGTTCCACACTGTTAAGGGAATGCTTTGTGAGAAGGCGAGCAAGGACCTCGGGCGGCAGTTCGTGCCACTAAGTTCGAGGCTGCCCGCCTTGCTCACAAATTAAACTTTTCTTAAAATTGTTCATAATCGCTAAATATTCGGAAATATTTATAAAAACGTGCAAAAATCAAACAAAGTAGCATTAGACGGACTGATAAAAACGTATAAAAAATAAAATCTCCTTCTTTGTGAAAACATATCAATAAGGTTGTCTTTTTAATGCGATGCAAATTTCCAATTTCTTTATCTGTTTTCTTGTTATTGTATTCTAAACTTCCATATTTTTCGCAAACAAATTAATTTTACTCCTAAAAGTTATTTGTATTCCTATAAACAAGAAAATTTATCATAATCTTTCAAAAGTTAACCATATTATATTGAGCACCCGTTTAATGGGACCTCTTTTGGGCTCTTTCTGTGGGCTGTTTCTTTGGAGATTATTTACTGTAAATAGTCGCTTAGCAAATGCGGTAAACTTTGTGTGGATTCTAGTTTAGTATCCGTCTGGATTGGAATATTCGAGGCAGTTTCCATGCATTGTTCGAAAAAAATTGAATTCCGTGTCAGTTATTTGAATAATGACAAGAGCTTTACATAAAGAATGCTTTCAGAAGAAAGAACACAGCCATAGTAGGAATCAGTCAGGAGCTAAACCGACATAAAGGACGCAAATTGGGCGCGGGAACTCGCCTAGAATCTGCGGCATTAACGGGTCGAATGGGCTTAAATTTGCGTGGGTGTGTCATTGAATGTGGCATACTGCGGTGGCTGCGCCCCGGGTCGAATGCCAAAACAGACAGCTCATCGATCGTCCCAATGGCAGTCCTTATCTACGGGATGAAATCAATTGAACGTCATAACATTTGAATTAGGGAGCATCAATTGAGCTCGGCAGAGCGCACTTCTACTCCAATTCATTACTTAGTCCATTGGGTTTCGTTCAATCGGGCGATGGAACCTATTCCATCCATTGTACCCACTGACACTTTCAGATGCTTCGGTTAATTAATTTTTGTGTCTAGTGTCTTGATTTTCTGTGGAAATTTCGGCTAAAAATTCCTCAGGTTTCACGATGAAAATGTATTGTCATTTACGTTTAGCTTTCTTGTGCCTTTACTTTTGTTTACTCTCTTGATAAGTTTGTTAAAATAAGTCAGAATTATCTTTAAGCCTCTGATTACCATTGTCTGACGTTTTTTAGGTCGTCTGAAATCCTAGTATATTTCGTTCTGAAGTTAAAAGTTGAGCAAAACTAAAACCTTGGCTCTAAATAAGCGTTAATAAGCTTTCCCATTTAATTCAGTAATCCGTTCCAAAAATGTTAAAATTTAATTGAAAACAGAGTATTGTTTTACAGTAATAATGTGCCACAAAATGCCCAAACTGTAAGGATCCTTGAATCGTTATTTTGTAATAGGTTTAGTTCCAGTGCACCATTTTCTTGCAATTATGATTGTTATGCACTTTTCCTCTCCTTTTATGGACATTTTCTGACTCAGTTTACTTCTTTCCGACCGGAATAAATTACCGATGACGTTTAGATTGTGTTAGCCAATGTAACGAGTAGTACCGTGATAACTTAATCTTGCTTTTTAAAGATTTAAACGAACGTAGGAAAGCAATCGATTTACATAAAGCATTAGCATAAAGCAATCAATTTACAATCTTGTATCAAGTTATCCTTCTTGCCATCAAATTTAACCATCTTTTCTATTCAGACTTAAATTTCAGCATGTAACTTCTACCATAGACGCATGGTTGAACTAACGAGTATCAACGAAATACCTAATAGTTGGATACATGAAGTTGGAGGAAAGATTGAATCGAAAAGTCAGTTCATGAATATTGTATGTATCATCTATTTGGGATTAACAAATGTCGTTACCTTCTAGCGTTGTAGACTATGGTGTTTTTTTAATCATCTCCAATTGTAGGATTTCATTTTAAAGTCTTAAACTTGTCTGGGTTTCAGGTCCCTTTAGTCTTGGTTGATTTTTCCCGATTAAATCAATCATGACATTTGAAGTATTCCCCGCTTTCTTTTTCATAATGGCGGGAGATACTGACCCTCTTTCAAGGCAATAAGCATTCCTACAAAAGAAACTGTTCGGTATTATTTGATAAACTTTAATTGTGTACGAGAACTACGAGTATAAATGTGAGTGATAAAAATAAACAGAGATAAATAGCGTTTAAAATACGTGACTATGGTCCTGACAGTGAATATATTCTTCTTACGAGGGATGTATGGGTTATTTACGTGGGAATCGTGGAAATTAGGGAGATTTATCATACTTGTATCCTCTAAGGAAACTAATGATCCCTCGCTGGATGAATGAAATCGGTGATTGCTTGGAGCAAGAGCTGCTTTAGGCCATTAAATATGCAGGTGGGAGAATAAATCGCCGAGAATAAATCTCCTGGCAGGTGGTATTTTTGTTTGGCAGAATTCATACGAATGCCGTTTTAGAAACGCCTTGTTTAATCAATTTAAATAGACCCGAAAAAGAGAACAAAAGGAACTATATTTCTGATTCTCTAGAACAGAATAAACAAAACAGTTTGAGCAACTAATAGACAAATAATCATATTTAAAATTCAGAATCTTCGATTAAAATTCTTTTACAGGTTTCTTTGAATTATTAAGACGTTTTAATAGTAAATTTTTGTCGAAATATCTTTTAACTTCGCACTCTAGGGTTTGAATTCGACCATTTATTGAGAATATTAAGTTCGGAATACTTTTCAATCTTTATTTTGATTTTCTTAATTGAGAATCGTCAATTATACAGGGAGATAATCACAACGTCCTTCTGTGTAACTTTAGTTTGCATTTTAATTCTGATTTTAGACGAAAGACTGCTTTTTACTACAGTTCGAAGGCCTAAAAAGATTGTAGGCAAACAACTTTCAATCGGAACGTCGCATTTGATCTGGTCGTGACCATTAAAAATCTCTTAAATATCAAAGGAAATGAATGTTTCATATTGTCTTTATTTTGCACTACCTAAATGTTCTACAATTTGGTTGGTTTATGTGCCTAAATATTCCCTATTCAATTCCATTTCTTTCGCTTCTTGGTAATTTTCCCCACCATTTATGTCATGTGATATCTTTTGCCTTTGTCTTCTCTGCTATATTTCCCTTGCATTCTACCTTCAATTACATTCTTGAGCAATCTTTCCAATTTCCTTTGTCGAGTCTAAATTACTCCAATTAAAACCCTCTTCTCCCTACCATTTCTAGTACCTCTGTACATGTTTTCCTATTAACCCAACATTTTCCATTCTTTCCATACCCACATCTCGAAGGCCTCCAATCTTTTGATGGAGGCCATTTTTTGTCATCCTTTCCTAAGGTCTACGTTTCACATCTAGACAGCAATATAATTCAGACCAAGGGTGTTACCAATCTTACCCTGATTCCTTTATGGTAATATTTTTTCAGTAGTTCCATTCGCCTCGTGAAAGCTTTCTCGGCTATTGCTTTTCTTTCCCGAACATTATACCTGCACTTTCCATCCCAAGAGAGAACACTTCCCGAGTAAATGTAATTATCCTCCTGTTTGTTTGTTTTTCCTCATCCAGCCTGATCGTTAACTTCTTTCTCTTGCCTTACACATTAGTTATTACCAGCTTACTGAAATCGATTGTTTTTTTTTTAATTATACTCGAAATTTCGGCTTTATAAATCGGTGTAATTTTATCTTAGTTTGTCGTTTGTTTGGAATAAACAAAAAATATGTTTAATAAACTGACACGATCGCGTGATTTATTTGGTGGAAGAAGTATTCTCAAAGGATATATCGCCAGTGCAAACGTTGCATTTTATACATGCATATTCACTCGTCGTCTGTCGAGAACGAGGACACGTTTTTCAATTCCTGCGCTTGACTTCCTTTGCCCGAATTTGTCGACGGCGACGGTCAACACAGCTGTGGACTGAAATTTGCTGTAGAGAATGCACCACGGAATAGCTTTCTTTGCTCGGTAAAAATACTATGAGTATTTGAGAAATAAATTAGAGCGCTGTCAACAGCATTCAACTATATAAATATCACAGAGAAAGATGTTATTGGACGTGAATTAGGGCACTCGGAAAGTATGTGACAGCATTAAGAAGATAAAAATAAGGTTTGGAAACCTGCAATGCATAACCAAGGGAGCTGAAGTTCTCATTGTGGGAAAACATAGGATGAATTTAGGAGGAATGGGATTTATTTCATTTCAGAACAGGAATTTTGATTAGGGATTTTTATTATTCTTGAGACGAAGGCCTCCGCTTCGGGTTGTTTGCATGATAACATTTCACTTGCATGCTATCAATTTCAATTTTTATTTTTATTTTGATAAGTTCTATTTTTGATAATCATGTGCTTATCGGAAATTAGTATTGCTGAATCCAAGTTGTCTCTCTTTATTAGTGCGGGTTTCTTGTAAATTCACATTCAGCATCATTTTCACGATTTTCATATTCATTAGTTCCAGTGCACCATTTTCTTGCAATTATGATTGTTATGCACTTTTCCTCTCCTTTTATGGACATTTTCTGACTCAGTTTACTTCTTTCCGACCGGAATAAATTACCGATGACGTTTAGATTGTGTTAGCCAATGTAACGAGTAGTACCGTGATAACTTAATCTTGCTTTTTAAAGATTTAAACGAACGTAGGAAAGCAATCGATTTACATAAAGCATTAGCATAAAGCAATCAATTTACAATCTTGTATCAAGTTATCCTTCTTGCCATCAAATTTAACCATCTTTTCTATTCAGACTTAAATTTCAGCATGTAACTTCTACCATAGACGCATGGTTGAACTAACGAGTATCAACGAAATACCTAATAGTTGGATACATGAAGTTGGAGGAAAGATTGAATCGAAAAGTCAGTTCATGAATATTGTATGTATCATCTATTTGGGATTAACAAATGTCGTTACCTTCTAGCGTTGTAGACTATGGTGTTTTTTTAATCATCTCCAATTGTAGGATTTCATTTTAAAGTCTTAAACTTGTCTGGGTTTCAGGTCCCTTTAGTCTTGGTTGATTTTTCCCGATTAAATCAATCATGACATTTGAAGTATTCCCCGCTTTCTTTTTCATAATGGCGGGAGATACTGACCCTCTTTCAAGGCAATAAGCATTCCTACAAAAGAAACTGTTCGGTATTATTTGATAAACTTTAATTGTGTACGAGAACTACGAGTATAAATGTGAGTGATAAAAATAAACAGAGATAAATAGCGTTTAAAATACGTGACTATGGTCCTGACAGTGAATATATTCTTCTTACGAGGGATGTATGGGTTATTTACGTGGGAATCGTGGAAATTAGGGAGATTTATCATACTTGTATCCTCTAAGGAAACTAATGATCCCTCGCTGGATGAATGAAATCGGTGATTGCTTGGAGCAAGAGCTGCTTTAGGCCATTAAATATGCAGGTGGGAGAATAAATCGCCGAGAATAAATCTCCTGGCAGGTGGTATTTTTGTTTGGCAGAATTCATACGAATGCCGTTTTAGAAACGCCTTGTTTAATCAATTTAAATAGACCCGAAAAAGAGAACAAAAGGAACTATATTTCTGATTCTCTAGAACAGAATAAACAAAACAGTTTGAGCAACTAATAGACAAATAATCATATTTAAAATTCAGAATCTTCGATTAAAATTCTTTTACAGGTTTCTTTGAATTATTAAGACGTTTTAATAGTAAATTTTTGTCGAAATATCTTTTAACTTCGCACTCTAGGGTTTGAATTCGACCATTTATTGAGAATATTAAGTTCGGAATACTTTTCAATCTTTATTTTGATTTTCTTAATTGAGAATCGTCAATTATACAGGGAGATAATCACAACGTCCTTCTGTGTAACTTTAGTTTGCATTTTAATTCTGATTTTAGACGAAAGACTGCTTTTTACT
>KZ308736.1:566509-576953 GCA_000376725.2 Ladona fulva
GTGAGGACCTCGGACGGCAGGTTGTGCCACTATGTGGAGACTGCCAGTCTTGCTCACAAAGCATTCCCTTAACAGTGTGAGAGAGACGCGGCACGGTAGTTCAGTGGTTAGAATACCTGCCCGGAAAGTGGGAGACCTGGGTTCGAGTCCCAGTCGTGTCGCTATTTTTCACACTTGTTATTCCTTTGGGATTTTCCGTAGGTTTTTAATCTACTAAGACACCTTCCTTTCCTTTAATCCTTCGTTTCTATAAATTAAAACAATTAGATATTTTACTTTATATATAACTATCCCGAGATATCTTTAAATTCGTATAAAGTAAGTTTCGTATGAATTTTCTGGGCTCTCTATTTTTTCCTCAGCGCAAGTTTTGAGTGATTATGTTTTATCAACTTCGCTGACAAATTAAAATGTTTGGCATTTGTAATCTCTCTTAATCTCATCAAAATCCGTCTGAATCCATTTGCTACCATTTCCCTAATTGAAAAGGACCCTTTTTCCAACCTAAGGGCCGTTCTCTTTATATCCGTTTAGATGGAGGACTAATGCATTTCCCTGGAAATCACCAGGTCAAACATATTTCGGGCGTTTTCTCTCAGCTTCGACATGCGACCAAAAAATAGGAACTCGACGATATTTTTTTCTGCATCAGTAGTAACCTTTTTCCCTCTCACTATTCAGAAGGGCATCTCTCTACACCAAGGCAAAACTTTTATCGATCGCATAACCCGCTCTTTTTGATATCCGTACCTTTCTCAGCAACCTTTTACTACCGCAGGACGTAACCTAGGAGCTACTACCGATTCACAATCTTTTTATATCGTTGCGTTCCTTCGTAAGGCTGCGAGGTCTTCTTTCAAACGATGGCATCACCTTTAAATAATCCCCATCCTTTCACCCGCTTTGTCTCCGAAACGGGAAAAAAACTTCTTTTCTTCCCATTTCCACTCAATCCCACCTCATCAGCGTTCACCTGGCACCTTCCCTCGGCAACCGCTATTCTCTCCATTCGAGGAAAAATACATGCGCGGAATATATACTCCTCTGCCCACCAATCCCTTGTCATTTCCCAGCAACGGACTCAAAAACTCGCCCAGACACATCGCGAAACACAATGCGAGGATGGGGAAGTTTCGGAGATGGCCCGAGAGAGGCGTCTCGGTCGCGTTAACCTCCTGACTGAGTCCAAGAGGAGAAGAGATTTGAGGTGAGGAGGAGAATGAATTGTGGGAGAGATTGGGTTATCACAACTGCCTGGTGACAGCGAGAGAAAGAAAATGAGAGTGAGCGGGATTTAAAATTTTTGGAGTTTTTCCCGCAGGGAATTATTCGAAAGGGGAAGTGACGTGTATGCAACACTTAAAATGCTCGTGTTTGTGGAAACTGTCCAATGATCAATTTTCTGAGGATATCTTGCATTTGTTGGATGTAAAGGGCACTAAAGAACGAACTGAGAAGGGAAAAAATAGGGTGAGGGAGCAGTTGTGGAAGGGTCAATGCAACGACATAGAAAAGCTGGTTGAAAGTGGGAGTGTCGACCTATTATACAGAAAGGTGAAACAATTAACAGAGAATAAAATAATAGAATAATCACTGTAAAGGATGAAAGATGGGAGGAATATCTTTAGGAACTGGGAAATGGAGAATTGAATATGGAAAAGACATAGAGCTACCCAACATAATGTTAGAAAGTAAACAAGAGATTGAAGATGAATAATTTTGAGCAGGGATATTAGACAGTGAAATAGGGCTTTTCATGATATTAAAGGGAATAAAGCGTCTTCGAAATTCCAGTTCCTTAAAAACCCCGGGGGAAAAGGGTAAGAAATATTTCTGACTTATTAAGGAAAATTTATGGTACGTATTGAAAAGTGGCGAGAATATTTTATTAAGACAATCCTGATTTCACTATAGAAAAAGAATTATTTTACAGAGTATCGGGATTATCGTACAGTTGGTTTCTTATCTCGCGCGGTTAAAGTTATTTTCAGGGTTTTGAATAGAAGAATTGAAAGAAAAATTAAGGAGAGAAATGGGGAAGACCAGTTCGGTTTTCAGAGAGGGAAGGAAATGATGAGTACAATTTGGACATTGAGGGTACTTAAGTATTAAGAGGGTAAGAATAATACCAGGTTTCTTAGAACGACATCTGGAATTTATGAAGGATGTATGTGTAGGTGATGTTGGTCTTGGAAAGGCTTTCGGAAGACTCTTGTGGCCAAAATGATGGGAATTTTAAAGAATATTGGACTGGAATTATAGGCGTCTGGAACTACATTTTTACTCAAATCGAAGAGCACCATTTAAAATAACTTCTTTCCATACTCTCCGTATGCTGGATGGATCCCCTAAGATGTTTCCAATGCTTATTATCGCCTTTCTCGTTTTAATTATCGTTATCTCGCCTTTCTATACAATAAGTATATACATATAATTAGGATTCAAAATGTACAACGTTAAGAATTGTGGATCAGACAAAGGTGCCCATTTTCACCATCGCCTTTCATTATTAATTAAGGGAATGGTGAATAGGAGTGGAGCCCACCTTTCCCCCTTTGGTTGTTTTGAGGGGAAATGCCAAATTAAAGGAAGATAAACATTTTGACTGTTTAACTGTTTAACAACATTCTTAAAGAGTTCTATATTCTCTGGAGTGAAAGCTCTAAAGAATTTTTTCTTTAATTTTTTATCTTTTTTCAACTTATTTTTTTGTGGCAATGACATGAAAAGTGAATAATGATCTGATAGTCCTGGATCAGCTAAAAAAATGTCTTTGTCATCAAATAGCGTATTTGTTATTATATTATCTATACAGGTTTTTGTGGTAGGAAAAACTCTGTGGGCATATCAAAATTGAAGATGTATTCGTTAGATTCGATTAAACTCATGAACTTATTGACAGCACTATTTGATGACATGCTAATTGTTGGCATATTTCAGCAGGAACTGAATTGCCCTTCATGTTTTGGTTGAGTACAGCTATATTACAGTCCATAGCTATCATTATGTTTTTATTTTTACTCTCTTTCTGTAATTGTGTGAGTAACTTTTCTAATTTACTTAAGAATTTATTAATGGTTGCATAGTAAGGTACTCTATATATGCTGCTCATTTTATGGTCCTCCCGACGGCGACGATGAATTTATCGAGGTCTTGTATGAATCCCTTACCAAACTAAGAGAGAGTAAGCCCTACGCAACCATCTTCATAGGAGGGGATTTTAATATTCCCAACATTAACTGGAAAAATATGTCACACGCCAGCAACAGTCGAGATAAAAATGCATCGCAAAAATTAATAGATTTATTCTCGGTCTTCGCCCTTGAGCAGATTAATACAGAAGCCACTCGAATGACTTCTCTCGGTAAAGGTAATAGTCTCGATCTCCACTATCCATCCTCACCTTGTTCACAGATTAGCCATAGATATCTGATCTGAAAATATAGTATACCCGATCATAAAATAATAACTGCGGTTCCTAAGGTTGATGCACTCCGAGTCACGAAGCCTCCACGAATGTTACATATTTTTAAGAGAGCGAGTTTCCAAGGGTTTAAGGAATTTATCAAGGCGAAAATTGGTGCTTTTATTAGTTTCATTCAGGATAACTCGGTGGACGACAGCTGGTCTGAATTTCTTATTGTCCTCCACGAAGGTACATCTAGATATGTCCCGACGAAAATGGTACGAGATCGCAAAGAACCGCAGAGGGGTGAAACCTAAATTACGTTCTCTCCAAAGGAAACAGAGAGTTATTCATTCCCGCATGAAGTCTTGCCCACATAACAGTATTGAATACGAAGAACAGCGGTGTAAATATGTAGACATCAAAAGTAAGGCAAAGAGTGAGGCTTGTAGAGAATTCGAAGCATATAGATCTATCACACTGCGTGATTCACTAGAGAAAAATCCTAAAGAGTTCTGGTCTTACGTTCGCGAAACTAGAGGGAAAGACTGACAGTCTTGCCAGTGTTAATTTAGACATATGCCTGAGACTGGAAGGTCTTCATTTAGAAAGATCTCAAGATTATTTATTTTAGATTTGATGCCTTGGATATTAAGATGCATTAACTATAAGTAATCACCATTTACTACATCATTTACAGTATTATCATGACACTTATTACTATTTATTACATATTTTTTACCCTCCTCTCCTTGTATGACAGAGATCAGGAGAGATTCATTTTTTCCAAAGCCATCATTTCCATTTCCTTTGGCATCCTCTGTAACTTTCATTGGATTAGATTTACCATCAACAGTAATATTTACCATAGAATCAACATTACTAGTTACCATAGAATTAACATTACTATTTATATTATTTTTCTCTTTATCAAAGGAAAAACCGCTGATGGCTATAAATAATATCACCCATCACATACACCAAACACCATCAAAGAAACTGTTTCTTTGATGGTATTTGGTGTATGTGATGGGTGATATTATTTTTCTCTTGTTTGCTATCAATTAAACCTTTTATTGGTTTCCCTGATTTTTTAGCAAGGTTATTACATTTCCTATGATCTTCCCTAATTTGTAGGATCCTCAAGTGAAGACCATCTTTACCCAAACAAGAGTGATCCATAAATTTATTAACATCTAAGTATAATACTTTTAAGACTTCACATGCCCATCTAATGCTTTCTTTCACCTTATTTATAAATTTAGCAATAAGAATTATATCTGCATCACGGTGCCTTTGTTTTGCAGCTTTTATGAGATTAGTAGATTTCTCCCATCACCTCCTCTGGACATTTAGCAGTTCTGAGATTATTAGTACCTACATGCAACATCACAGCATCAGTATCACTGGAACTTCCATCCTCCACTTCAACTGCTCTGCCCTGATCCCGGGGAAGACTATTTTCACAGCACCTTTAACTTGTTTTAGGATAGAGTCACTCAATAAAAGCACCTTTCTGTTTTGTTTTTGCTTGTGGTGTTGGGGACTTGTTCTTCACATTTTCCTTTCTTAGGGGATGAACTATAATCCGGGAGCTATCCTCAATGTTCATATTACTAGATAAACCATGCACTTCAAACTATTGGTTCTAAGCCTTTCATTGACTCTTTCACTTCGATTTTGTGCACTTCCAGCCTTCTTTTTTCGCACTACAGTAGCGAAACTACAGTTTTCTCTAAGTTCTTCCTCTAATCTACTCTTCTAGTTCTATAAAATATACTTCTATTCTTTTAATGCTTTTATCTCTTCGTGTAGTGCTAGGATGGTGTTATCTTTCGTTTCGATCTCCTTTCTCCTAGTAGCGTCCTTTTCTTGCTGTGTACAGTTTTTGCACTGCCAGCAACTGTCTTCATCTATCGTGTTAATATCGACCTGCGCACATTTATTGTGATTCAATAATGAGAACCTTTTCACACCTGATTCCCTTTACAACCCGTTTGTTGCAGAATTTACATTTTTTTAAGGATATTTAGTTCATTTTTGGGCGCGCCAACCACACTAATTTCAGCACTAGGTTCCATTTTGATTTCTTTGTTTAGATAAAATTTAGAAACGGAATCACTAATACGCGCCACTGGTGAAGATATAAACTAAATTTAATTTTGCACTCTACTTCCTTATAGCCTCTCGGGTATCCACGCTTTGCGTATTTCAAAGTGCACTTTGTGTGTGTGTAGGCATTCGTACCGATGGAGTCGTTAACAAAGATAATATTTCCACGCCTCAGAAATCTCTCCCTACACTCACGTACGACCACCAGGATATAAACTTTGATATAAAGGTGAAAATAAATGTAAAAATAAACCAGTAAAATAAATGTAAAAACTAGAGTTTACTGGCTACTAATGTTACCACGTGTCAAGTCCCTAATAACGTTATGATTTATCATGTAAATATGTACATATGTACATAAAAGCTCTATATTTCCATAAGCCTTCTTTGCATGCTTGTTTTTCACACGCGTTAAACATTCTTTATTCGTTCATCAATTTTACTGTTACATACTAATCACTAATGGTATTTTGATGCTAATGATTCCTTTTTATCTGTTTTTCAGGTGAGTGCATTTGACGAAGCGCCAAAGTTTTCCCTCACTCCGCGTGGCTTTCGTGAGTTAATCAATCCTTGAAAAGTGATGATATATTTGATATTTTAAATACATCATCGCTAGGATTTAAGTGAATATTTTTAGATAATAGATTTTGTGATAATAGATTAATAATTGGATTTTTATGTAGTAGTTAACAATGAATTTTTATTCTTATGGTGGTTCATATTCTTGTATACGTTTGGGACAATGGAATTCCTTAATGGTGGTTTGAACAAATTGATACAGTTACAATTTATGACACAACTTGCTGAAAATCTGGAGCTAGCTTAAGTTCTCATTCTTGGTTGTAGTAGAAAATATAATCACGCAACAATAAAAATCGGAAGGTCTTAGGTGTCGTGGGAATTCGAAAAATACAGGGGGTATAAAATGATTAGAGATTATATGATAGTTCTGGCTTCTTTTCTTTTAATTCTAATTCATTGCATGCAAAAAAGGAACTGATGAGGCGTTAGTGGATTAATTTACACGATAAATTCAAATTGATTTTTATCTTCGCTTTATCGAATGCCTTCCAAAGTATTCCATGGATTCTATGTAATATCTTTCAAAAAGTCAATGTCCGGACCAAATCATTAATTCAAGAAAAGATTTATCGAAACTCTAAATTAAATTATGTGGAGAATTGGATAGTCAGTTTTACTTGACTAGGATTTTTATTTAAACAAGTAGTAATTTGTATTCATATGAATCTGCTAAAATAGGACAAAATGTTGGCTCATTAACGTACAAGTTTTTTTACAGTGGATTTTCAATTGGAAAAAATTGCCCTGTAACGCATTCGTCATTAACTGTGACGAATGAAGAGCGTATGATCTCTGAAATCTTATTTAGTATCATCCTAATAAACCGGACTCATGAAATTCGGAGCAATACTGTATGACTATCGGAAAGATGTAAATGTTACGCCTTTCAAGAGTGGAACATGAAAGCCATTCTTTGTATATTTACGAGGTGAAAGTTATATGTGTCAAATTATCATTAAATCAGCAACTAATTCTGTTTTCTCTTCGCGATACCGTAATGGAATACGGTAAACACTAGTAATAAATACTGGACAAAATTAAGTTCATATTTATCATTAGCAACATTATAAATTAGTTCCTTTCTATAATTTACTTCCTTTGGATTTTTGGTGGAATTTCATCAGATCATTTGGAGATCGAGTTCAGAGAGACATCACATAAAACTAATAGTTTACGGAACTTAATTTTCATTGTTATGTAAGGAAATCTTTCTTAGTTTCCGTTTTAATCGTTAATTTAACTTCTTAGTAACCGTACGAAAATATCTCATTCCCCATCTAATCGATCGTTCAAAAGTTTACCAAAGTCTACGGTTGATCGATTAGTGGTCGAATTTATGTCAAGTAGTTTATCGTATTTTGAAAAGTAACGGTGCGGACTTTGTCAGTTTATCCTTCAGCTCACTTAACCTCTTCCATGTCATTCTACAGCGAATTAAAGGCCCCAGTTCGCTTTTCCCCCTCGAAAAAATTAACAGCATCAGCGTGTCCTTTCAAGTGGTTATGACGGCAGCGCGGGGAAAAAATAAAAGAGGTTATCATCACCTAGCGATCGAGAAAGCAGTGCCGTCGCCAGGGGCATCCGTTTCATTATTAATGGAGCAGCCGTAACTGGAAGAGCGTTTTTTTCGCGCGAGAGCGAACGAAAGTTACAGGCGCAAAATTCAAGGGATACGGAGAAGTGGAGACATTCCTTATTTTTTGTTTTTTGTATTCCATCCGTCGAGGTGGAAGAGATGACGAATTAATTGGATCCAGTGCAGTCTTTATGTCACTTTCCTCCATTTGGTGCATGTTCTCGTGGCGATGGGTTGGCTTTGGATGTCGAACGTAGACCTCTAAACGGGAAGTTAATTATTCAGATTTATTTAAAGTTCGATTCAATTGGGAGCAAAGGACGGCGATACATTGACGGAGATAAATGTGGTCTCTCGACTCTTTTCTCAAAGACGAATCGCTAAAGGTCGGTTCATCCACTGACTTTCATCTTACAATTCACGGTGTATATAAATGCATACACTCAATCGTTTTCTATCTAAGGGTAATTGGCTTTTAATTGGTATATTTTATGCCCAAAAAGCGAGCTATAAGCTATCTTATGTGCGTATGCGTGTGTTTATGTATTATTATAATAAACAGTTTGCATTTACTAGCATAACTACACCCATTGCTCCCCGATTACGACCTCCCTGGTTGGACAGTGGATTCGAATATACCGCGGGAAAACAAGTACACTTCACATGCATGTCTCGTGAATTATTTTTCATGTATCGTTATTTTAACTTTTACGTTTGTGAATTACTCTTCAGGATTTGTCTTTATTATTATTAATGCTTTTTTTAACCACCGATTGCAGCATAGTTACCTTATAAAGCTCGAAAACTGTGTGTATATTCGTGTTCATGGGCGTATTTAATTTTCGTGGGTTAAATATCCGAAAATTGTATCGAAAGAAAGAATACTCAGTAATTTCCGCCACTGATTTTTATTCTACTAGTTTTGCCAACGAGTTGATATCTTCACCAGAAAAACTAGTCGAAATAAAAACCTCCCGTGAAAATAACTGAAGGTTCTTTCTTTCGATATGTGTATTGAGTTCTACTTGGTCCAAAAGTCACGTTTGGACGTATTTATTTCATCCGAAAATTGGTTTGCTCTCAAGGCCATTCTGTTCCTATGTAATCCCTTGACTCCTTTGTAATTCCTTACCTGAACACTAGCCGTTACCTGCTCCGCATAATCCTTCCTTCATAATCACTCCTTTCCCATTTCAATCCGGTACTTTGTTTGTAAGATTGTGCGACTTCTTTGTTTGATCTACTAAGTTTCCTCTTTATCAATATTTTATTTGTACTTTTCTCTTTATTTGCTCTTCAAAGAACTTCTTCATTAGTGAATTGGTCTCTCCATTTCTTGTTCACATACGTACATTCAGTCAACAGTTTGCACATACATATGTGGGTAAACTAAATTGGTGTTGAAAATCCTATGAAAGAAATGCCAATAGGTGCATGAGCTTTAGATGAGCATCGAGCACATCAACTGACTCTTTGATCAAACGCTGTTAGCGTCTTACCCACGGCAGAGCGACATACCACTGCGTTAGTGACACATACCTTTAATTGATACCTATATTGGCCATGAATATATATATTTATCACAATTATGACCACCTCGCTGTTAATGTGCAAGCTGTCACTAATAGGCACGTGTTTTAAAAAACTGCTCCATAGACCGCTCTGGGATCGAAGAAAAGCTGGGAATTATGGGAATCGATGACTGAAGTAATAATATTAACTGAATTTAGTTTTATAAGTTTGAGAAAGTAATAATTTGTCATGCGAAAAATGTGTTTCTAAAACTCACAAGAATGGGAAGGAAGGAAAGCGGCTTTAATGTGTTTTTTAATGAATGAACTATTCGAAACATCCTGCGGAGCTGCTTCGCCGTAATTTAATTAATATCATACCATCAACTACACTAGTTTTCGGCTTCTTGAGGTGCATTAATAAGGAGGAGTCTAATTAGTAGATCCTGCACCATAATCCGTGAAGAACTAATTGGCGATTTTCAAACTGCAGTTAACTCCTTGATCGTAAGATATGTTTGCAATTAATTTTCCACCCTTGATTTACTGCTGGGTTTTCCCTCAAATAGAAAAGGCAATACCAATAAAATTAAGCTCGAAAGGAAGATAAATTCTGAGTCATTATTCGTTCTGTCTGGAAGTTATTACACCAAAACATTCCAATTTTCGGACTCGATTTCGGGCATATTTTCTTAATATTTTTTTTACCTCCTAGATAATGTAAGGAAGAATTGAAATAAGATTTGCTGCTTTCCCGGTGAATAATGAAAAGGAATTCTTCACGGGTTATCATTCTGAAATTAATGCTGTTATATAAATTATTTCATTACAAATATTTAGATTGTTATCTATTCTAGAACCTTTTTAAATCAGATTATTATTAAACGTAGAGGCGATTAATGAGTACCGTATGTACGAAAGGTTAGCGCGCAAAAGCTTCAACCCCTTAGGTCACAGGATCCAATCCAGGCTTGTCGGATTTTTCGGGTAAAGGATGGTTGTTTGTGTTCGTAATTAATAATAATAATGATAGTTAAAATTATCATAGTTGGAGTCTTCCTGTTTCCATTTAAGTTATTATTCTTATTTTGATTTTATTATCTCATCGTAGTCCAATATTGACTGGTCTTTGCCAAGTCAAGTACCTTACTATTGTATTCTTAGGAACTTTCCCGCTATTGATATTGTTTTTATAGTGGCTGTTTTTTTGTATTTATTATTAATAGGAACTTGGATAAATTAAATTAAATTAAA
>KZ308736.1:577056-626428 GCA_000376725.2 Ladona fulva
TTATTTTAAAAGTTTTTTTCAATCTCTTCACAAACGCATTATTCGAACGGACTACTGTAAAGTTCCATAAAATTGTTATGATTACTGACCTTCATTTAAAAACGATCTAATTCGATGGCAGCTATACATAATCACAGATTTTAGGATTAAATATAAGTTAACTCCAACGTTTAATTTTTCAAAGTTTGCTTTTGTCCAAGTGTTTTTGGTACTACTTAGCTGTGGATATATACATGGGAACGATGGTTAAATTTTTTAACTTCCTTTGATTTTTTATTTCTATTGCTAAATCAGTGTACTTGGCTATTTTTCTTGAATAAGTGCTTTAAACATTGGAGTTGAAAGTTACCGCTTTATCAATAATCAAACCTTCCTGAGTAATTTATTAATGAAAATTATATCGGGTCTATTATTAATAATCTTAGTGAAGTTTGATTGATTTTCAGTTTGATTGATTGCTCAGTTCCGAGAAAAATTAAAGAATATAAGGCGGAATCGCCTCTTCTTCTTCGCACCAATTCTTCTTCGCATTGAAAAAGAGATAGAAAAATGTCCATCACTTACATTGTATAGTGTTGCATATAAACAGAAATCCTTAAATTCGTTCATTTCTATCAATTCTAGGATATTTCTTTGACGAATTTAATTAAAATCCGAATTAAGAATAGCGAAACCCATGATTTTTAAACGCAATAAAATTTTTTCGGAAATTTCTGTAATTGGTGTATTTGTCTCAAGGTATTTCTGCACAGCTGTATTTAGAAATTAAAATTACCATTCTGTTTCAAATTTTTCCTTAGAAGTGAGCGAATATTCGAGCTCATTTTTATATTAACGCGTTTTTGTAATTTGCATATATCTCAGTTGTTAACTGGAGCGCAGGAAACGAATTAGTTCACAGAAGCGAGCGAATTTGCGAGGACGTGTTCATAATCTCATTCAAACAAAATCTCAGACTGACGTAATATATATATATATATANCACAATTCGTAACTGTATAGAGTTTGTTTACCAATATGCAGTCTATTTCGTTTTTTACTACTATATATATATATATATATATATATATCGTGCGACAGCTGCAAACTTTGTGTCCCTTGAAATACATGGTGTACGGTATAATTTATGCGACACATATTCTCGCTGAGAAGCGCATTCGTTTTTTCGCTTCGTCATTGTCACTCGTCAGCGATGGGAACTCACCTGTTTAAAGGGCAGAGCCTTGAACCATCTCCGAGGAAGGTGCACTCCGCGAGCATTTTCTGCATAACTCCATTGTGGGAACGCCGTATATTGCGCGGGTGCTCTCAGCGCAGTCCTCGGCGGGACATCGTTCTCGCCGAAGCTCTTGACCCAGAATTTGAGTTCTCTTAAAGAGTGAGACCTCGCGAAAGGGATACGTCTCCACTTCGTTTCGCCTCCTCAATGTCACCCGCACTCGCTCTACATCACTCTGCTAATAGCCCTTTTTCCTTTAGCTTCCTCTCGCTGAGTTTTAGCTTACCCTTTCCGCATGTTTTTGCTCTTGGAGACGGTGCATCGCGCCGGTGTGTGACGTCTTCCTGTTTTTTATGCTTCAGTGGGTGAATAACGGTTTTTAAACGCTTAGGGAAGCTATTTCTGATTTTTTGAAATGGGGTACGATATAGAGCAAATATTATGGTGCTGTAATTGCACTAATAATGTACTTGAACTATTGCTCACTTTAGGGACCGGTTATATTTTGATTGGTTACTTGGAGTTACAGTGAATATTAATTAATCTCCTACGTATGTAAAATAGAAGTAGCCACTAATGGTTAATCGATGTTGAAAAAATCCGAAAGCCATCATCAAAGTTGATGTGTTTTAGATTTTAACAGTAAAAAAGCCATCATAATACTAGAATAAGTGAACATTAATTAAACATTAGTTAAATTCAATTGCAAGTGTGAATTATAATACCGGGCCTTAAATCTAGCACAAATGAAGACTTTATTTAAATCTTAGCAATCGCTTTTGATCTTCTTGAGGTGGCGTTAATGAAATTACAGATATAGTTTACTAGTTGTACTGGTATTGTTAAAAGTGCTTCGATAGCTGAGGTTATTTCGCACTCCCATTGAGAATCGAACCCGGGACCGTCTTCACCGGAGTCGAATGCGTTGGCTATCCGGGAGCCCCAGTTCACTTTAGATTCAAAATAAATAACATATATATTTTTGTTCGTATATAATTAATCTCTTTGCTTTGTATTCAAGATGAAAGCAACTTGATAATTTCCGCAGAATATATATTTATTAAAAAGGTTTTGTCTACGTTTAGACATTTACAGGTTCATGTTTGAAGTCTAGAAGGTAGACGAAACTACATAATAAATAAACTCCGCAGAATCAGGCGAAGTATTGTGGAAATCCATAATGGAAAGACTCTCAGAAAATGGTACTTTTCCCACCAGTTTAAACTCGTGGAAAAAGTTACATTTTCTGATAGTCTTTCGTATTTAATAAACATTTGTTTTTTGGAAATTACAAGGTTTTTTTCTTCCCGGTAATTGCTCCATTGGTTGAGGTTCACCGCATCAGATCTATTTAAGTAAAAAAGAACCCTTTCTGTATGTGATGTATTTTACATTCTAGACACTACATTTCTAATGTATGTATATATGTGCTGTAGTATATTGGAGCTACAGTAATTGGCTCATATCTTACAAATATTTAGAATATCGACAATTACAGTGACCGAATAAATAGTAGCTCACAATAATCATAACTTCGAGAAAGTAGAGAATATTTATAAATGCTATAAACTCCCTTTGAGAAGAAAGGAAGGTACCTACTATGCAGTTAATATTACGGTTCGTAGAATTCTGCTTCTCATTTGAGTCCACGAGAATGTAGAGACCAGGAGAGACGGTTACTAAGTCAACGTATCGACTTATGTGCCGTAATACAAGTGGTGGTTGGAAAATAAACACAAATTGAAATGTGAAAAGGAATTAAATTCTCGACGAATGTCGCAGTTGGGATCCAAACGGCGTATAAACAACGACAATCGAGCTCCAGATTCGCATTCTTTTAAACAAAAACTGACACACCAAACTTGCAATCACTAAAACCAATACAGGCATTCCGGGAACTGAGTTCCAACTTCCAGTAGATGAAGAGGAGTGGAATGTGAAATTTTGGATGGGTTAGTTGTACTACTACGTTTGCCCGTCAGAAAAGTGAAAGGTGTTCCAGTCAATGAAAACAATGGAGGGAATGGGATTGACCCGCGACCGTTGTTCGTAAGTCAAGTTTCAGGTGCTGTGAACGTACCTTTTACTGTAAGCTTCAATTTACGAGTGGTATTGTGTCGTTTCCGCAATTTTGCGTTTTAAATGTTGCTTGAGGCTTTGAATTGTTGGATTTTTTGTGCGAATTGTTGGATATTTTTGTGCCAACTGTTATGTTTGAAAAGTGATTTCATTATCGTTGCCGATTATCAGTCTCCTTTTTTGTCCTTCCTACTTTACTGATAAACTTGCGTAACATTACATAGTTCTCCCCACGCTTTTCTGCTTGTTAAATTACAGTTGAGCTAAGGAATCATATGCTTAAAGTAACGAATTTCAGCTAAAGTCCCTTTTTCTGAAAAGTGATCAGTTCGAAGGACAACTACGTCCCTTCCGACTTTGGGCCGAAAGCTATAGAAAGTGAATGAAGCGACCAAGCAAGATTATAACGACATAAGAGGAAACTGTTCACTCAATACACTTTTCGTATCACTCGGTAATAAGCGACCTAAATGTAAGCCGTTACGCTGCATAAATCATACCTCTGAAGCCTTCATAAAATCATAGCAATAAACAATGCAGATACTAAAGTAAACCTTTTCTCTGCCTTAATTAAAGGAAAATATTATGTTATCTCATTAAGATACGACAGGAGGAGTAACATCCTTCTATGAAGAAAAAGAAATATGCGATGTTATAGGTACATTGGTTAGGCCCCGCCTGGGGTATGTGGCCAGTATATGGGATCCAGCGGATGAAACGTGTACTCACAAACTCGAAAGTGCAAGGATGTGAAAGCGATGCGAATTGTTAATAAATGGTACGATAAAAAGCAAATGCTCTCAGAAACAGGTAGGGAATCCTTGAAAGAATTGAGATTAAGAACTAGGCGATGATTGCTTGATACATTTAGAGAAAGTACGGTTGCGGAATACATCATTGGTATAATGTGACCCCCTCTGGTACTTGGACCAGTGAGCGTAAAATAAGAGAAATATATGTAAGGACAAGTTGTTTTAGGGACTCTTTCCTCCCTCGAACGATACGCGATAACAATAAGCTAAAGAGGTAACTCGAACGCTTGGTGTTACTCCACACACGCCGAAAGGTGGCTTGATTGGATGGTGGGAGGTGGTTTTTTTAGATCCAGTTTATTTTTTTTACTTTTCTAGTTCATTTTTCATAGCGTTACATATCATCGAGTAATCTCAGTTCTTGGATCAGGTCCTTAACCTTTTCTAAGAAGGCATTTTAGTGTTATATTTCTGTGTAGAGCCTCGTCAAAAGGTTTCTTTCCCGCTTGGTTAAACTTTTGTCTCAGTTAGTTTGGTCAATGTTTGTACTGTGCCGTTAATAATTAAAAAAATAGAATTGAATATGCTTCGGAATCGTGGCTGAAAACGGTCTAAGAAAAGGAGATAAGGACGGAAAAATGCTTTTATGAGTTAATTCAGTTAACCGGCTCGCGCAAGTTCGAAGGGACTCACAATCATCCGCCCACCGGGGAAATGCACGGAATCAAATATTCGTGGCGTAAGCGTAGGAGCTTTATGTTGCGTTGCAACCCCACGGGGTGCGGAGAATTGTGGGTAACGGTGATCAAAGGGCGTGTCGCGTTAGTTCCCAAAGCCACCGCGAGGCCTCTAAGGAAGGGGAATATCCCTGACTATGCATTCTTTTATCTCCGGAACACGCGAAAATAAAACTGTGGAGCAAATGGCGAAAAAAGGGCGATGTATCGCAGTGGATTCAGTGATGTTTATATCGAGCTGAAGAGGTCACGTTTCATGGAATGGCTGCACTGAAGAAGAGAGTAGGCTACAGTTATAGCTAGCTGTTTTTTATAATGGTTGGACTCTGAATGGGTGTACACGTTCAGTAAGCGAAGGCCCGAGCTGTGGGAGAGCAGAAAGAGTCGAATCCGAATGTTTTGCGGAAATAGAGTTCCGAGAAATTTAATTCCCGTAGGAGTTGCAAATTCGAGGACGGACAATTGCTGTCGAGCTTAATGAATCGAAGCGCGGCAGAATGGACGGATTATTCGCTACTGAAAGGACGCTTTTCTATAGGATAATCCTTTCACTCCATTACATCAGTTTAATGCCTGTGTCGTCCTCTTTGATTACGCCTACGGTGGCTTTGTAAATTCCTGGTGATGAGACAAACAGCAGATGTCGTATACAAATACTAACGTAAGACTGGCGTTCTTTACCGTGTCAAAAGCTATATTATTCCAGGTCTACAAAGCGAGCCTGCAGAGATTTCCTGGTTTGTTCATGATCCCGCTCAGTTTTTGTTTGCTGTTCATAAATCTGGTTAGAAAAAGTTTCGTTTTTGCAGAACCTAAATAACTAGAGATTCACAACTTCTAACTCAACAATAAGGTATTCCAGGACAAAAGATAAGTTTTTCTAATTAGGGCTAAACACGCTTATTTTTCGTTGAATAAGAACATGACAAATCGGATTACATCAACCATCCAACCTGCATATTTTGCGTAAACTGAATTTCGTGCTAACCGAATTCCTCGCCAACGCAACTGCTGTTTCTGAGTTCCATAGATGTGAGTATTCATTGTCTCTTATGTTGAGAAAGAGTATAACCTTACATTTTTTAAGTTAACTAAGTTTTAACCGGTTGTTTCAAGATATATGTAAACACAGCTGTGTGTAAATAATTATAGATTTTGAACGAATTTTGAATGCACCTTAAAATTCGTATTGATAATTTGTAATGTTTATTAGAATCACACAAAAAAATACCGTTTTGCGTTATCCGAGAAAATTGCGGGGATATTTCCTGCAGGGCCATAAAAGGTTTTCATGTTAACCATTTCGCATTAACAGAATAAATGTGCATTGAAAGTTATAGGAGACGGAACGGACCAATGCTCCACTTTGTGTTAACCGATAATTCGTGTTATCCGTTTCCATTTTAAACGCCTTACATAGTCATTCATGTTAAGTTTATTGGTATATTCATAAGATAGGCAACGAGAGATTGAATTAGAATATGATTAAGTTATTAATTAATTAAATAATTCAAAAATTGATTTTGAGAAATATGTCCGAAATTAATATTTCATTTTCTAGATATTTTATTTTTTTAAGTTTAATAGAATATATCTCTCACAATTGCTCAGAAGATACAAAGGAATGAAATGGATTAAAGGTTAAACCTGTAGCATAAATTAAACGCTACTAATTTACTTAGTGTGTATTGCAAATGAATATCAATGCAGCTAAAACCAAAGAAAAGATTTAATAAGATGATAATAAGAAATGAAGGAAGAAAAACTGTGTGTCTCTGAAAAAAATACACAAATTGAATGACTGATAAATAACGGAAGCATTCTGAATTTGCCAACCAATACCTCGTAATAACAATTCTAAAATTATAATGCGTAATCAGTAGCGAAGAAAGTGAAATGTGAGCCGAAGGAAAACCATAATTGAATGCGTTAGGAGAGAAAGAGATTCCATTTAGTGGGTAATTGAGGAAAATTCCGCCCACATTTAATAAAATAGCTGCAATGCACGGATCATATGAATGTCCTAGCAACGTGGATAAATTTTCATGATAAAATCGTTGAAAATAGTGTCTAAAATTAACAGAGTAAATGTTTTGAGCATCTGTAGAACATCTATTACGCTTCTGAACCGGGCATGTTTTTGCTGACCCCAAATGGTGGTTACAACGCTAATATATATGGTAAACCAGAAATAGATAATCGTGACTCAATTGTTTGACGTGATCATATTTATAGAATCACATTCTCTAAGATTAATTTAGCAACTATGTGTACTATGACCCTAATGATCACAAATCACGTCAATTAAACATATCTAAAGAAGTTAAATAGTATTAATCAGGTAAACTATCATTATTATAATTGTAGTGGAGAATATCAGGTTAGCTTAGATCATATTAGGTTTATTTATTCTTCTTATGGAATCATTTACTAAATATATTATTTCACCAACTAATTTACATCAAGGATAATTTTGATTTCCTTTTAAAATGGGAGCAACGTTTTTTTTATACTATTTGTTTCTTAATCTTTTTATCGTATTTTTTTAATTGCCTCAGGCGATGAACCTCATTCCCAGTTTCGCACGTTTTCCTGCTTTCGCAATTTTGATTACTTTCTTAAATCGAATTTTATGCAAATCTACGCTCGTTTTCCCATTGTTATATCGTTCAATGTGCTCATTACAATCATTCTCATTGTTTTATAGGAGCAATTCTTCTTCCCAAATCTACATCAGTTTATTAAAGCAATTTTTCCCGTTAATTACTTCTTGCCATTTATTCACCTTATTCGTTGTAAAATGTTAGTTTTAGTGAACATATTTTTTTTCCGCAGACTTTCCCTGAATATTTTACCAATTATAAAGGGATATTATTTCTCTAAATAGTATTTACATCCTTTTGATATAATGTTTACTTAATTCATAAATTCTCTCTTGAAATATGCTCATCAAGTTAGTATGACTGCAATTTTAAGGAGCAAATTTCCTTCGAAAATGCTTTAATTTGTTGAAACGTCAATTTTATGAAATTAATCAAAATGAATGATAATTCTTGAAAGAGGAAATGAAAGCGCTTTAACAGGACAACTTATTTCTGCTCAAAATATCATAATAACGATTTCATAGATTCATTTAGAGTTTTTTATCTTAACTTAAGTAACATTAAGATACTAATAGAAGTAAAAGTTTTTAGAATCATCGCTTTGTTTTGTAAAGGGACTTATCGTTGATTTCATTGGTATTAATTTCAAAGACAACATAGGAAAATTTTAAAATATATTCAGTCTACCTTTTTAATTGATTTATTCTGTTAAAGAGCCGATTTGAGAACTCGTGAGATGAAATAAAATCTTTTCCACTCAGATCAAATTATGGAATTAGAATCAGGTATTATTATTTAAGCACATACTAATATGTTTGTAAATACAAATTTAAGTTGACAGAGAGAGTTCCAAATCTCTAGACTCTGTTCATGTGTATATGAGATATTATTTTTACTTTTCTGTTAAAAAAGTCAGAAATTTTTGTTTTTGCATTAACATTAAGGATGAAAATATATCTCGTAATGTTTACTCACAAATGTTTTATTTTCGGCCAATTTCGTTACCATAGTAACAACAGGCAATTCTCTTCTGAAGCGAATTTCACGTCTCCTTCAAAGAAACGCATTGACAGGAATTACAAAAATATGATATTTATCGCCACACTGCAGTATTTTCATTCAGATTTTTGCCCCAAATTTACACTTAATAAACGTTAAGATTTATTTTAGCTCCATGAAGCCGATGTTTCGGCTAAAACTATACCGGTCTATGTATTAAAATGGTTTAGAGAAATTTAATCATAAAATTGGAATTGAAAATTAATTTCCTTTTTTCCTTAGCTCAAAATTAAGAAACCAATAATTAGCACATCTCCGTAAACCTAACTTGTTTTGAAATTTTACGTAGCCCGAGAATTAGATTTCCAAGGTTTTCGAGTCCGGATGAGCTGGAAGAACGAGAGGGAAGCAGGGTATAGGGAGGAAGAACCTAACGAATCCCCGTTAATTAACCCACCGCTCCTGTTTAACGATTCTTTTTCTTTCGTCTATAACAGAAGGGGTCCATATTGCCGCTGCGGAAGTTTCGACTCGACCCGCGCGCCTCTGTCGACGAGCACGCGAAGCACGTGAAGAGTCGAGATATATGACAGGTTTTACGCACGGCTTTTGAAAGGAGGGAAATTTTATATTTTCTTTCCGAGTTCTCTCCTTTTTTATTTTCGACTCTCAGGTGGTTAAGTTGTCGAGAGAGCGCGGATAGCGACTGAGAGCGAATGAAATAAGAGCAGACCCGTCAGACTGTGTAGGAAGCGAGTTCTCCTCTGATTTTTTCGAGGAAGGAAAATTGATTTGTAAGTTTGTTCAGCGGACGAGCTTCTTTTGGTCTATTTGACGGATTACTCGTAGAAGCTATGTTCGTCTTATGTTTGGGTTGAAGCTGAACTACTTATGAGAAATCAATACTTTTTGATCGGTTCGATCTACCCGTTTGTTATGAAGAGAAGAAGAATTTTCGCAAATTTCGCGTATAAAAATTTGACACGTATATATACGATAATAGAGAGTTTTAGCAGGGGCTTTATCGGTTAACCGATATATTCTAAATGTCTCAGTGCGCATGCGCAAAATTCCACGTTGTCCAGGTCGGTCTCACGGGCACGTTTAATTTTGGAGTTCCCACGTCGACGGAAGGTGTCCAATATGGCGAAGCAAGAATGATTACGATTCTCCAAATGGGGCGATATCATCTTGCTTGGACAAATTATAGGAACTAATCCCTATGAGAATAGATGGAGGGAGGTACAAGAAGAGACAGTGAAGGCAACAGGGAAGAATTACAACACGGTATGCTGAAACTCTTTATCTACGGTGCCTGGTAGATTGTATGGCGTGGTATCTCAAGTAAGATTTTGCAGCGCATAATTTCTTTCACTTATAATATTCACAGTAATAACCGTGGTATTATTGAAATTTATCACTTAGAATGAAGAGAGGCTTTGTACATTTTCCACTACAATTTCTTTGATACATAAGTGTTTTGAAAAAAGCTCCAAAAAGCCGTAGTTAAAACAATACGTAGGTATTATTCGTATACGTCCAAACTACGGCCTTTAGGACTTTTCACAAAACTCTAATGTGTTATCACAGCCGTGTTCCTTTTCGTTATAGATTAAATTTCTTTAAGGAGAAACAGTACCAGGTTTCACGATTAAATGTGACGATAATCGATTGAACCTGATGTTGACAATTAGTCGATGACTATGTGTCATTGTTTTATGTCGAGGAAAAAGTACGACACCTTTCTATATACTACGCTTTCAATTATGTTTTAAAAAGTATATTATACACACATTAAATATTATCCGAGTGAAAGAAGTGCTTGTTAATATAGGTAGAAGGAAAATTTGCTGTTTGAATAGATTGGCAACCCTGTCTTTAAATATGATTTTCAGATGAGGAAAAAAGGTTGGCTGAGCCGTTGGGGAGTCAAAGTTCTTCTTCCTCAGTCCATAAATTAGCCTATTTGTGTATCCAACCTTCAAAATTACTCACCCATTTCTTCTTTTGTCGGTCTAAGTTATGTTTTCCTTCCTGTAAATCCATATTGTGTATCGTACCTTAATTTCTTTTGATTATCGAGTACGATATACCCTCAATACGTAGTTAATCTTTCATTTCCGTATTTGATTTTCGATTTGCTAATATTTCTTCTCTTACATATTCATTCCTGTATCCTGTGTCTACATTACTTCACCTCTCTCAGAATTGTCTTCTCTGATACCAGTATCATTATTAATCCCACTTTGTCATAGCTAACATCATTCATCTCCAGAGAAGAACATTTTTAGTGCTTACTGTGAAAACTCTAAGGGAGTTATTTTGTAATGCGAAAGTCGCGTGAAGTCTTTTCAGCTATTAATTTCTTTCCACGATGTGTAGTAAAACCATGTCGATTGCTTTTACTTTCGGAGTGGATCTCAAAGTCGAGAGCTGAGTTCTGGAAAACAGGAGCTCTTTCTTTTCTTCGGAACTTCGTTTCCTTTCGAATTGTGGAGAAGAATAGTGGGCGTGGCCTTCGCTTCAGTGGATACGGAGACAGTCGCTCCAATCTCCTGTCCATTTACTTGTCTCAGTCGCCGATCGAATCGGTTGTGATCGTGACTCGGTCGTTGAGGAAGGCCCTTCCTCTAATTTGAGGCGGAAGTGGCTTTGATACCACTTCGAGCGAGAGTAAAAATGAATTCCTTGAAGACGTTACGAATGAACGTAATATTTTATAGCAAAAGTGATAAACCATAATGCAGGTTCATGTTCAATTATAATCCCTTTTCAGTGCCATTGGTGAAAGCTGTCCCGGGTTCGATTCCCGGTAGTGGCCCATGTGTGCGGAATGGCCTTAGTAGTCGAAGCACTTTCAACAATACTACTACTTCAATGCCAATGTTTTTCGTTACTCCACCCTTTTAAGTCATCTCATGTCTTCCCCTCTGCAATTTCCCTTCGAATTTCACCCTCAATTACGTTCTTTAGCAACCCCTTTCCTCTCATTATTTGACTCACCCATTTCCTCTATCGATGCTTAATTACTTCTATCAAAACCCTCTCCTCCCTGACCATCTGTAGTACCTTTGTGTTTTTCCATCGACTCCAATTACTTTTTCCATTCTTCGCCACACCCACATCTCGAAGGCCTTTAATCTTTTGATGTCCTATTGTAAGTACACGCTTCACACTCATACAGCAAAACACTTCACGCCAATGATTTTACAGATCTTTTCTTGATTCCTTTATCTTGACCTCTAGTCATTAGTTTTCTTCGCTTTACGAAACTTTCTTGGGCATTGCTACTCTTTCCTTAACCTCATCTGTACACCTTCCATCCCAAGAGAGAACACTTCTGAAGTAAGAAAGAAATTATCCACCTGTTCTTTTACCCTTAACTACTATAATCGTTAACTTAGCTATCTTACCTTTTGTAAATCTCATTTCTTTAGTTTTCCTTACGTTTATTTTCATTCCAAATTCCCTTGTTTTATAATTTAGAGCGTTTTCATTCTGTAACCAGTGGAAATTGGCAACACGAAACCAAAAATTTCGATTACCTACCCTGTTACATAATCCACCGCTTTCAGTTCCATGGAACGGAGTACACTTATATAGAGTATAGTTATTCTACCGTATTGAATAGCATCATAAGTTTACAGTTATTGAACGAAGAAAGTTTTTATCAGCGAACTAAAGAGATTAATAACGCCAACTCGGCTGTATATAAAATAAGAGTAAAAGAAAATAATAATAACAACTTGTACTTTCCACAAATATATTTTTGTGGAAAGTACAAGTTGTTATTATTATTTTATTTGTAATGGAATTCCACCATATCTCGCTAGAGAATATTCATTTTATAAGAGTAAAAATTATGAACGAAATTTAAACGATGTTTAAAATGGAATTATATTAAAGTTTGTCCTGTGACATCCGAAGAATATCGCGGAGATAAGTTTTCGTGTTATAGATTTCGCGTTTAAAGAATTAATATGAAACAAAAGTTATAGGGGACGGAACGGACCAGTGCACTCCTTGTTGACCCTCTCCATTGTAGTGTCCACTCCACTGAAAATCAAGAATAGGAAACCCTTTTAGCAACAAGCTACCCGTGATATTATGAGACTGGTCCTGAATTTAGCTCACTGCATACTTTACACTTGGTTTTTCCGTTATTTGAAATTAGGTGAAACTCCCGAATAACTCCTCATAAAGGCAGAAATACGATATTTGGAAAACTAATTGCGGGATTATTTCAATGTTGAGGATAATTATTATTAGAACTAAACTGCAGTTGGGTTGTGTGCCCGGTGGCAATCTTGTGCCTACATAATTACGTGATATTTACACTTTGAATACATGAAACGAGCATAATATATACTCACTACCTGCCTGCTAATTGTATATATACATAAATATTTAATACATTAATCATAAAACAAATATAATAATACTCGACAAATAGTGTCATTTTCTGAAAATTTCAGAATTCATATGCCCATAAGAAATAACACGTAGATAGTTTTGTCAGTAATGCGTATCAGAGAGGATATATTCATCAAAGATAAACGCATATCAATCCTCAGAATAGTATATATGTCGATATCCGAAATTGAAACATTTCTGTGAGTGCATTAATGTCGTCTAAAAACTTGCTGATCCATAGAAGACCGAAGAAATTTATTTTGCTTTTCTCAGAAATATTCCTTGCAAAAACGTCCAGATTTCTTTCCTCGGCACAACTTTTCTTAGGTAAGGTATTTCCTTCTTGGTGAATTGAAAGAAAGTTTAATATCGAGTAACTTCAAAAGTTTGCGGTCTAACATTCACAAACTTCTGATACTTTGGTGTAGGAAATCCTATAAAAATATACCATTTCGAGGATTTCATTTGTTTAATTTCGCTTTATTCAATTGCGTATCGAGGATGCAATTTCGTCTTTTTTTCACGATGAAAGGATAAAACACTTGGTGAGTTTCGTGGAAATTACATTTACTGCTGGTCGTGGAAAGGAATTATGCTCATAGGACTGGCTTATAAATTGTATTTCGACGTTTAAACTAGACTGTAAACTCAATAGCCGAAGGCGTTATCTCTTAGAAGGCGATAAAGATGGAAATGAAAATCACTAAAAAGTGTACGCGTAGTTGTATTTCAATTACATAAGAGGGAAAGCTTTTCCAGAGGACAAAATAGAGGATTTTAGGAAACTCGCTTATTTAGATGTTTAGAATGTTATTTAATTTATGCGAAGCAAAATACCTACTCATATTGACAAGACTTGAGTTACCATAGCAAGGGATGAGCCATCAGCTTTATTCAGAGATTATTAATTTTTTCTAAAGCTTGAGAAAGTCTTCCCCTCAGAATTTCGACTCGAAAGTTTTCGTCTTAGAAATGTATTTCCTTCTTGGACGTAATTTTGGCTGTCGAGGAAGATTATGTTTGCAAAACGTTAGAGTCTAATAATACAATCAAGGTAGATTTTACGAGAAAAGGATGATCTGTTTAGAAGAAGATGGCGGTAACCATTTCTTATGATTCAGAACTCCCAAGAGTCTATGCTTTTGGAAAACAACTCTGAGTGCTTCCAAGAAACGTGATAAATGCTTGAGCAGTTTTTGTTTCAACTTCTTTAAAACACGAAGTTCTAAAATTTTCTTGTAAAAGCGCGAGTAAACTGTTGGCATTTGACTTAAACTTTTCTGACATTACAGCAAACACATCGTTACTTACACACATATTCACATGTTATATTCTACATTCCCTCTCGGCTAAGCCAGAAAAAATCTGAGAATTTATTCTTCCACGGAAAAGAGGAAACATTTAACGGACCGGACTCCTAACTACCCTCGAATGCAGTGCCCGATGCGGACGATTTCGTCCCTGATACCAACCTAATCTCTAGCAGACGACAACCGATTTTCAGGGGAAATGAATCCGGAAATGGAAGGTTCTGGTGGACGGATGGAAAGGGAACTTGGCTTTTCCAAGCAAGGTCGGAGGTCACTGGAAACGAATGGGCCTTACCGGACACGAGCGATACAACTCCCAGATAATGGACAACTAATTACCTCGAGGTCCGTTTTTATTGAAATAGGGAAGAATCCCGGTTGTTTTAATCACATCCGCCATCGTGTATCCCTTCACGGAAATTAAAGGAATTAAGGACTCCGTGGCGATCGGACTCATTAACCCACTTTTAGTTTCACGAGTCTCCGCTTCCATGCATTTCGGCGCTGTCTTCTCCGCCCTCGGAACATTTGACCCGGTCAACGGAAGGGAAGGGAAGCTCGGAAACTTAAAAAAGTTCTTTCCTTTCTTACTTTTTCCGTGACTCGTAATGCCTTCGCACGGGAAAGGAGGCCGGCAGACTCGCATATCACGGCGGAGTGAGGATGTGGTCCATATTGCGAGTGTCACGGTTGCGTGCACGCGGGAGAGAGGAGCCAAATTGGACATCAACGCTCTCTATTCCGCAATGAGGAAAAAAATCCATTTCGTCGTCGGCGGCAAACGTCTGGCTAGGACGGTATTTATGATGGTCTGCATAATCAAGGGAATTTCATTAAAGTTTCGCATAGTAATTTCGCTTAAATTTCGGTCCGTGATGAAAGGATGGACGACGAGCGTCGAAAAGTAAGCTTTGAGCGATGTTTCGGCGAAGATAAATGTACTCACGGTGTGATTTATTTTATAACACATCTTCCGTTCCGAGAGGAGTATTTCCACGGTTAATTTTAATGCGTTTTCTGTAACGAAAGCCTCCGAAGTTTTGCACTCGTTCTCCTGTTTTAGATGAAATATTTGAACTGAGTAAACTTGGTATGCAGACATGTCGATTTTCTTAAATATAACTAAAACTATCCTTGAAGATAGCGAAAAAGCAGCGAACGATTAAAGAGTTGTTATTGAAAACCTAGTTCAGAATAAAAATTGCTAAATTAAACTGGGGTTTAATTATGAAATTAATATGAGCTTGATGAGATCAAGATTACGCGGGTGGATGTATTTACAGTCTTTTTGATTAAAAAATATAATAGGATTTAACTATTTATTGCTTGATTCTTTATCTTAATGTATTAAAAAGTGCAAAACATTTATACTGGGCGAAAATGCCGCTGAGTTAAAGATACGTGTGTCAAAATCCCTGAATTGGCAATTAAATTCGCATACCGCTGGTGAGTTTATTCGTGTCGACATCTTTCCGCATCCTTAAGTTTCTTATTTATGAAAATCTTCTGTTGGTCTAATTTTCTCTAGTGAAATTAGGGTCATGTTACAAACATTCCATGTGATGATATCAATGAATTGAATTTAAAATCCTCCAAAAGAAATATGCTCAATTTCTTAAATTTTAAATAATAAAGATAGAACACTTCTACCGTTACCTACCGTTACAATATTTATTCCACGACCATGGTTTCGACCCTTCGGGTCATCTTCAGTCGAGTCGAGGCCGAATTAGTAGATTCTTAAGTTTATCAATGTTTCTAGTTCAAATTGTCTCAGGTGAATCTACATTGAAACTGCTAAGTGTACAGCCGCTGAACAATATATTCGCCGCATTTCTGTTGGCCTCTACCGCATTACTCTAAGTTGACCGAATAAATGGTCCTCAGAAATTTCGTAATAGTGATTCTACAGCCAAGGATCTCTTTGGTATGTAGTTATATATAAGAACACAAACATTTCTTGGAATAAATGTTGTTATCTTCACCTTTTTGCAATTGTGAATAGAAATTGAGAGAAGATATTTCGCGGGAATTAAAAAAATGTGTTTCTCTAGCTCCAGAATGATCATAAGTAAGAGGACATATCCCAACTTTAAGGGAGATGATTTGGTTTACAGTTTTACAGACATCCGCGTATAAGATTAAGGTATACCGCTGCTGGTTCACTAATAGGTTCTAATATTTATTATTCTCTTGGTCCAGATTATTTCAAAGACTGATGGATACACGATCGAGGATCGAAATCTCAAAACCTATCTCTTACAACATATTTAATGTAAGAGCTGTTATAGCTCTACGTAAAAAAATATTCCCTAGAAACTGCACTTGGACATAATTACTCTTACTTTTGAATAAAATTAATAAAGTACAATTGTATGGGGAAACATTTGTTACATTTGAGAAACGAGGGAAAAAATTTCACGACAGAAAAATATGGAACGGAACTCTGAAAGGAGAAACTAAACAAACTGAAAATAGAAACCAATTATTATAAAAACGCAAATTCTATCCTATATTTATCTTCCGAAAATATCTTAAAGAGTATGTGGTTAACCTCTAATTTGGTAGATTAGCATTATTTATTTGTTGGTGTGCATCAAAAAATAAACAATTACAATTAGCCAACTACTTATCCAGTAGATTATCATTGTATTTGTTGTCATTCTGCCCTATGGTCAGACCTGCCCTATAGGGCGGTCAGCATACTTAGCCGGAAGTGAATTCGGCTGTCTCAAATTATTAAATCGAATTTGTGGTCTGTTTCGCTTTATTATCGCCATCTATGGATAATTCACGGCTAATCGTATTTTATTGTAGAAAATTCAGCGTATTATGCGCTTTGATAGATTTATATTAATTTGAAGAGCTAATTTTGAATTTGCTGAATTACAGCTCATTGAATTTCATCAATCAGGAAATATTTTGACTGTTGCGGGGAAAATGAAGCAATTATAAAGAAATAGATTGTTTGAGAGACCTCTTGAATTCGAATAAATCAATTAGAGCGATTTCCTAAATACAGGAAAAATGTTGGAACCGATACTTACATTTATCCCCAGAATTATCGTTTTTCGTCATTCGATCAAATATGATTTTTTAATTTATTTGTGGATGTCTTTCATTTATTTTAATTTCTTTTTGTTCTAAATTTACAAAGGCATGAGAAGTTTTTGAAATACTGTCTATATACTAGTTATTCCATCTTTTTGGCCTGATCATTTCTGTATATATAAACAGATTTTGTATTTAGTACGTAATTGCAGAGATTGGTTCAAAATTTGGCAAAGTTTGATTCCTTTACTATACTATTTCAAGTATTTTTTAATAAATAATAAATAAATAATTTTTAAGTATTTTCTATTTATTCCGAGTTGACTCAGGGAGAATCTGATGCCTTCAGTTTATATTAGTTATAAGAAATCGTAAATATTCCGTTGAATTACGAAATAGACGTATTGCAATTCGCTTAAAATTCCATTTCTTCAAAATACTTTTTTTTATTTTCATATATTACGTGGATGGATAATTGCGCCTTGTACTTTCTTTATCTGCTCCATCAACCCTTGGCATATTCATATCTCTTGAGATGCATATTATTTTTGCGGTAATAAAGTTAATTTTGACACTAGATTGATCTTAATTTATGTATATTCGCTTACCTGTGGATGTAACCATGACTACGCGAAGATATTTAAGTGAAAGTCTCCATGGTGATCGAAGCGATTCACCCAGTTAAGATCCCTGCCACTCAGTATAATCCGGCAACGACCAGGAATTCGATTAAAAGATTAATAGATTTCCTCGCAAATTTTCCCTCCTGGATGCTCCCCCACGGTTCTTTTACCTTTCATGATCGAATTATCTCTTTTGCACCTTCGCTTTATCCTCAGCTCCCTTCTCCGTGGATCAATACGCTCTCTGTTCTTCGTAGAAAGTTTCTCTTTAGAATCTCGACGAATCACCTTTTCCCTAAACTAGCGTATGATGAACATCCTTTTCTTGTATGGGAAATCCATATCTGTTTCCTCTCTCTCGATCCTCTTCGGACATGGCATCAAAACCTCAGGGTGTGAATTCCTATCCGCAGTAACTAAGTGATTATTTATGTATTCCTGAATATCGAGGAATGCCGAAGATGGTGTAATTTGCCAAATTCGTTCCTTGAATTCTGAGGAGGTCTTGCAAACAGAAGTAAATTAGCTTACTTCTTTAAGTCGATGAAAACACATTTTCCAGCTACCGTGATTAAAATTTAAGGGCACCCGAAAATTTGGTCCGCGGTGATTTGGTCCGCGACGATTTGGTCCGCGACGATTTGGTCCGCGGTGACTGGGTGCTAAGATGATTTAGTAACGACACAAGATAAACTGATTGTTGGGCAAGGCTGAGATTAATCATAATTAATTGTTATTTTTATTACTGGATAGACTGCAATAATTTTGGTAGTATTTAACCTTTTGTTAATCAATAATTAGAAGTATGCCTAACCGGATCGGAGTGTGCAATAGGGGAGGAAAGAAGTTATCAAGACGTAAAAATATGACAAAAGTAATGTTTATGTATAAATTCAAGTCTTTGATACGCAGGGAATACTCATCCCGAGATAAATGAGTGTTGTTTCAGAGATAAATATCGATGAGGAGAAATCGAAATAAGTGGTTAATGTGAATGATAATTAGAAAGAGAGACTGCAAATAACCATAAAAATTTACAGTAACAAATTTGTGCTTCTTAAAGGATAATATTCATGTCGAAGTCATTGGGAGAAGAGTTTGAGGGTGGGCAATTTCAGGATGCTGACGTTCGCTATTAATCTCATGGCTGTTACTTACATTAAGATTACCCAAATGGAAATGGTAGTTTGTAAGGCGGAGGAGGTGTGGGATTGGACTGCCAGGAGATTACTAGCAAACGACAGCATCCTGAAATTGCCGACTATCAAACTCTTCTCCCAATGACTTCGATATGAACAATATCCTTTTAGCAACATAAATACTACCAAAATTATTGCAGTCTATCCAGAAATAACAATAACAATTAATTATTAGAAATCTTAGCCTTGCCCAACAATCAATTTATCTTGTATCGTTACAAAATCATAGTAGCACCCATCCCCCGCAGACCAAATCGTCGTTGCACCAAATTGTAGTGGGACCAAATCGTAGCGGACCAAATTACCGGCTGCGAAATTTAAAATGTTATTCCAGTAGGAAAATCATTCCTTTTTATATCTCATGTTATAACCAATTCACGAAATTTACTACGGGGACAAGGTTATTTTAATTGATGAGCTCGAATTCAACGATTGCTTTGGTCGTCAAGGGCACGCCTTATTTATAATCAAAATATTGAACGAAATTTTCGTCTTTTTTCGTCCTAATTCTTGCAATTTCGTATAAAAAACGATATTTCACAACCAAAATTAAATCCGTAATAATTTCCTCTCTTTCGGCGTTTGTCTCGATTGTGAAGGACTATTAATTTATTTCTAATTTATCTTTGCCGAAGGAGAAGTAAATGCAATCACTAAATTGCAATCGATGTGAAATAAACTGTGCATTCATTTCTTACGGAAGGGTTTCGAATCATCTGGCGTCAAACTAAGGACAGTTTTGTATAAAAATTTCGATATATTGAGTTTATTGGCACTAAAATGAATCTCAAATTTCTGTCTCATTGGGATGTACGTAAAAATTAATTATTTAAAAAATATCTTTGATTACTTCTTATGGAGCGTGACTGACACGGATAAATTGGTATACAAATATATTTACAACTTTTTTTTACTGCAGATAATCATAAGAAATAAACATGGACAGAAAATGGCATCTGCTCGCCTCTGATGATGGTGGAGATCTCCATCAGATAGTTTTAACAACGCCTTTATTATGGCAAAGGAAACACCCAGCGAGAACGGACACTTCCTTGTTTTCCTTTGGCTTTGTTAGGTCGTTAGCAAACTTGGATTCCATTGGACTTGATTTGGGATTTCAGATGTTTTGCTTGGCTGCGTCCACCCTTTGCCTTTGTTTCCTGCTTAATAATTTGGCTCCTATCCATTTTATGTCTTTGGGTTTACATTGATTTCGTTTTCTGTTCATTGTAGTTGTCATTTTGATTAAGGCCCGTCCTTAAATTATATCACGGCATTGTTGGTCCTCCGCCATGCCACCAAGGTGTCTCCTGGTTCTTAGGGCCTTGATTTTGCGTCCTATAATTTTCGACTTTTTATCAAAACAACTACTCGGGTTTCCATAACTTTTTTTTCTTTCTAATGTATGAGATTCCTTTCTTTGTAATGTGTGAGCGTGTTACGATTCTATAAAATCCTTCGAGCACAAAAGAAAAGTTGTAGAAACCCAAGTTGTTATTTTGTTTGAATGGTTAAGAAGCACTCAAAAAACCCTAGGGAACTATGTGGCAGTTTAGTGAAATCGTGCCTCTTTACTATTATTATTATTATTATTGTCTTTATTAAGGCGAGAATGGAAAGTCTCTTCTTCCATCTAATATGTCATCAGTGATGTTAACAAACACATATATACATTTCTAGAGAAAAAAACCAAAGAAGGATTTGTGGATAATAAAAAAACCTAATCGTAAAACCTTACGAAAAGAATATCCATGTCAGGAAAACACCAACAGAGAAAAGGGTTTGAGGAATCTACGCGAACCTACTGATAGTACAAGTTTAAAAAATTGAGGGGAACTATGTACATGGAAATCACTTGAGCAGTACTGTAACAAAATTAACTAAAAGTAATTCGCTAAAATAACAAAACTTACCAGCATACTGGCAAGTTAGCATTTTAAACGAAAACATCAAAAAATTCAAATCGTTCGAAAANATATATATATATATAACTGTCATAAATTAGCATTTAAAATTATTAATAAAAAATCCGAAAATTAAAAGGATGAACCATGGAAAAAATACTTAAGAGTTAAGGATATTAAAAATACCGAAGAATACTTATTAAAATATTTAGCGGTATGGTGACAAGAATAAATATGGGGGTTGAATAGAGCTTCACGTGATACTTTGTGACAGAAGTGGTAGGGGGAGGTCTGAATCCCAAAAATACCGTGACCTATTGTAAGAAATGGCCCCAAAAACGATTTCGAGAGTTTTCAAAAAGTACGATTTTGTGTTATAGATTGCCGATCGTTCCGAAATATTTCGGAAAAAGGAAACCATTGTACTTGTTAGGTGGATGTCTATATCCGCGGTTGGCTTCCGCCAAAGCTATCGTCTATAAATAGCAAACTATGGTATGGGAAGTATTTTGCCTCTTTTCTTCATAGACCCTCTAGGAAATTTATTGGGTTATTTTACAAGTTTCGTTCATTCTTCAAATTTTCCTTTTTACTATTCTCTGAAGTTAGAAAGCGGAAGTTCCTTTGAATGAATGGAAACCCAGTTGTAGATTTGAAGTTTCTGAGTCTTCGCTAGCTATCACAAAAAATGTCGGAATCGTGAATGCGGAGAGCCCTTTGTGAGAAATGATTAAGACGTTTCATGTTCGTTTTCTAGCGTCTCGCGCTGTTGCAATTCCCGACACTAATAAGTGAAGCAGGTAAACTTTCTAGTCTGAGAAGGCTTACTCTGCATTTCGCCAATTAAAATTTCCCCTCATCTCAGAAATCGTTCGAATGGTATCCTTAATCTTTTGTCATCAAGAGTAAATGAATTACATCAGCTCTTTCGGAAGCTTTGTAGAATAATTGTTTTATCGGCTATGGAGTACTCCGAGCTCATTTCATATCTTCGTTACTCTTCCTATCATTGCGGTTTTAATGTAATTACATGTAACGTACGTACGGATTTAATAACATGTAATATACATTTATCTCATACGAAACAACCACTTCTATCACTTTCTCCATATAGTACAAAAGGATATATTTTTCTTTCTTTGTGGAGATAAAAATTTATATATCGTGAGTGCAGTTGAATTATGGGACTACGAAGCATGGAATTGATCAAGATTTGTCAAACATTTATTGTATGCAAAAACTGCTGATTTTTGCTGACTGATTTTTTTTCGTCGTTTATCATCGTCAGTCCCTGTGAATTTGAAATGTTTACTCTATTAGCCAGCATTATCGAAATTCATCTGAGTTCGAAAAGTAGTTCCTATTTATAGTAGAAATATGACTTTATCGGCAGTTTTCTCAAGGTCTAACCGATGAAGGAAGAACTTCCAATTCCTCCGAATCTATTTCCGCTTCGGAACTTTAAATTACGGATAACATAATGGATGTTTGCTCCTCTATAGGAGGAAATAGCAAACTTTCCGAGGAAATCCTTTATTCTTGAACGAAACTTCCAATTCATCGTCAGACGTCGGAAATCATTCACTCCGTCAAATGGAACTCAAAATCCAATTCTTCCCTATTATCCTCTTACTGCAGCAATTCCGTGAATCGCACGCCTCCGTTCTGCGACCGAGCTTCTCTTTATGCGGCTCAATCGGTGTGCACCCCTCACCCAACCGCCCACGACCCAATATAATGGACACCTTTTTCTGAAAAGGGTGCGAAGGTGTCCCGGATGCACCTGCATAATCTCGCATGACCTCACAAAGTATTTCCAGCACGTCCATGTCCTGATTCCGTTGAATTGAATTAACCGCCTCGTTCGTAAACGCTTACTCCTTTCGTTGTCTATGTGATTACCATAAGTTTGACAGTTGCGATCTGTTTATGAAATAAATTACAGTATGCCGGATTTTAAGTGTGAGGGAATATGCTAAGAAAATTGTCAGCTTTAAAATTGGGAATTCGAGCAGAGGGTTTTAAGAAAAGGAAACGTGCAACCGCAAACAAATGCTTTCCAACACAAGAGAAACATGGTTTATAAAACAGAATTTATAAGCAATGCTGTCGATGGTTTTATAACCTTTGTCAAACAATGTTGGTTGTTTAATCGTTGCCAGTGGGAGTTTTTGAGTGTTACATCTTCCGAACAAGATCCAAAATGGGTTCTTAAAAATCGAGGTTATTGGAGCTAAATTGTAATAGTTTAAACATTTATAATTACTTTCGTCACCGGTGACTCGTAAAAAGTTTGTAAATATAAATCTGATTCCATCTTTTTTACATTTAGGACAGAAGTTTGCCTGCCCCCTAGATGCCTCCTTGGCTCAGGACCCCCAAAGACAAATCCTGCCTACGCCCGTTTTCACAATTGTTGTCAAACAAATAATGGTGATTAACGTTGCAGGTGGAATTTTAAAAAATATTCCGTCTAGATGGGAGTGTAGGTGGAAAGCTACGAATAATTATTACTCACGAAAACCACTGCCCCTAACCCAAAATTCCCGTTTCTGAACATAGTGAAGTGATTCCCATGTTTTCTTTTTGCAGTATTCGCTGTTTTTAATTTGGAAGGAAAAACATCAAAGTGTCCCTTTCCGTTTCTTTTTGATGCCCCAAATAAGCCCCTAATGTCGGTAACGGTCGCTTTGGAAAACACTTTTCTGTCCAGTAAGATTTCTAGTCAGCTCATACAACTCGCCTCTGAGGCTTCCTGACTTTTTAATTCAACCAACGTCGAAGTTATTTTATGCTCTTATTACATATCATTCCCCTCTTAAAGCATTGTAACCACAGATTCTGCGAGTTTTGGTGTCGTAGAGTGTGATTTTGCTTTATCATTTGTCAAGGAAATGCTAAATATTGGCTCTTGTGTTAAGTTGCCACGAGAAAGATGTGACATTTTTGTCGGGTTGGGAAAATTGTGTGAAAGCTAATAACATAATGTAACGTAAGTATTCGGTTTAGGTTGTTTTTATTATTTGAGGATAGGTAAATATAATGATAACGATGTAAAATAAAATGAATAAAACTGTTCCTCAGTTGAACTCTAAAGACTTCCCTGTTCTACCAGTATTTTTGGCTGCCTTTTCTTCTTTGCTAAGTCGCATTTTTCTGTCAGCTTTATAACATTGCCCCACGTCATTTACATAGTAAGTTTAGTTTAGCGTAGAGTGCGTTTATTTCATGAAGAGTTACAACTTCCTTTAAATATGTTACTACGGCCTATAGGACTCTTTAGTGAAAATCAATGTTTCAACGATGCTAGCATACGATACTTTTAAACGTCTCCATATCAAATATGAAAAACATTTCAATGTATATAATTAAAGATAACATATGAAAATGTTCTATTGAATCAGACATGAGTGACCATTTAAGTGAATCTAATGGCATCATAATAATGGATAAGGTGAGATTAGCTTCATAAGAACGTTTTGCTATTTCAAGCTTCTTTTTCTTGGACTGTATCATAATAATTGATTTCAATATTACTATCCTTCAATATTATTATCAATATTACTCCTTTGAGGTTTTCAGAAGAGACGATTCAGCATTATTTCTATACTTCATTCGCTGAGTTAAAAAACATTAAATTCGTGCACATTCTTATTCTTTCATTATATTTAAAGAAGAAATATTGACACACATAACGCCATTGCAACGTAATTAATATACGCTATAGATCAACGTTATAAAAATTTCTGAATTTTTCGCCTAGATATTAATTTTCGCATAACATTTTACCGATTTATTCAGTATCATGAGAGGCCTTAAAATTGCAATTGTTCGAAAATTCTCTTGGAAATTGAAAAAGCCTCTACTGATTCAGCGTTTGCGACTTAGTTCCTTTCTGGTGGCGCGCTGTGCCAGTTGCCGCTGTTCGCTTTGGATCCTCGGATGCATTGAGTTCCTTCTTTCGTCCCTAGGGGCCTCTGTACTGAAATTCGCCTACCCATAGTTGCAACGGGAAAATTGTAGCTCTGCCCTTATTTTGTGAATTCTGAGAAAAATAGCGCTCGTAAATTCTTTCTTTTCAAACTTTATTGGTAGCATAATTTGTTTATAAATTATTAGAAAATCAGAGAAGCAGAAATATAGGGTGGCAGATAGGAAAAATCAAAGAAATAGATGCTAGACAGAAGTAAACGTATCAACTACAGGAAGACTCGAATCCTTCCTCTGCTTTGTGTATTATACTACTATGCCAAGTTGTGTGTTAGTCGTAGATAATTGGATAGTAGTATTCTTTATAAAAATATTTAATTTTACGTTCTAAATCGATATACATATATATATATATATATTCCTCTTTTTCATTTTCTTTCACAAACTTTTTTTTCTTTTTTTAGATTATAGAAAAAATTTCTTTAATTAAAAATTTAGCGCCTACTATCAGTTGGTTTCGCAGGTTTTTCTCATTCCCTTGTTGTGGGTGTTTTTCTGCTGTGGGAATATTATCCTAAGCTCTTGACTTAACTTTTCTTTCTCCACGAAAAGTTTCCTCCTTCTCTTTATCCATTTTTACTTTACATCTTACTTTTCATTCTTTCATTTTATTAATTAAATGGGTTTGGTGCAAGACGGGACTTGATAGTTCCAATCTCGCCCGCAATAAAAACATGTCTAATCTAATCTAAATGAAGGCTTAAATAATAAAGGAATGATATATTCTTTTCCATGAAAAACTTTTATTATTTGGGTGGAAAAGTATGTCTTTCCTTTAATGTGAATTTACACAATATCTCGGCGGACTCCGTAAATTTTGTTGAAGGTTTAAATGTCTGATATCTCCAGGGTTCGAACCAGGATCTTCCTCAAATTGAGATGAATACCAACGTGATCGTAATCTCCCGATGTAAATAATAATGAATATAAAAACCGTGTGAAGGAATAAAGGATAGTAAAGCCTTACATTGATTTTTAAAATTAAAAAAGGTGCGTTGGTTTTCTTACTTTAACCCATACGAGGAAATGAAGGAAGGAAAACATGGAAACCTCTCAAAATGTGTACACATGGAGTGTATATAATGACATGCTTAGTCTTTTAAAACAGATATTAAAAAAAAAGATCCACAAAACAAATCAGATAAATACAAAAATAGGCCATTAAATTCTAATTGACTTCGAAATAAAGGACTAGGATTTGAATAAAAGTTTTTGGTTTTGGTTTATTGGCCCAGAAAAAAACTTTTTTTGCTCTAAATGAAATAATCGAATTCTCCGTCTTAAATAGGATCTGGATAGTACTTTATTGGATAGAATTAACCTTGACATTGTGGCTCTATAAAGCTGCAAACTGTGACAGTGGTTAAGGCCGTAAGAGACCTTCAACAGCATCAAAGTCTCATCAATCAAAGCGAAAGGAGAATCAGGATAGCACTAAAGTGTGTAACTTTATAAACACGTAGCGACGGCGATAGGGACTGTGTCGGGTTCGCACTTTGCGGAGGAAACTTAAGTGGGAAGGAAACGCCGGACCAGAAACTTAGAGACTTTTGATTCGGGTTGCCCATAAACTCCCATGACGTGAACAAAGACCGTTTAATTTTGATGGATTGCTTACGGAGTTGAATGGTAAAGGAAGGAGGTCACACAAAGGATCCAGTGGAGCGCTGAAAATAAATTCTATTCGTACGGTTTAGGAAAAGTGAGAAATCTTTGGTTGACCTTAGAATTAATACTTATTCCAGTTACTTCATATACATCCATTCATTAGTTTAAAATGTAAATTGAGATCGCTAAAAAATTCCGTGGTTATTCCGGTTTCTCATCGCAACATTGAAAATTAAAATGTCAGAAACTAATGGATACCAGTCAACCATGTCATACGTATAAATATCAATGACTACATTTTAAAACTAACAAATGAATATGTATGAAATATTTTGTTATATTTCATATTTATAACAATTGTAAAAATGTTTTTAATTATTGATCCACCACCTTGTGAAACCCACGTTGCGAAATGTAAAGTAGAAGTAGAATTCATTTCCAACATAAAAACTTGAATTATTTCTTAAACCGAGACAAAGAGTCGAAACATCGTAGGAATCCATCTTAGGAAAGGAAACAAAAAAAAGAAACTGCACTTTTTCATCAGCACTTACGTAATAAAAGATCTGTTTTTGAAATAGTCTGATATTATTTGTATTAGTAAATGTATGAGTCAATACAAGAAGGAAATAAGAAGTGGTTCAATGGCATAAATTGTGAGTATTAATTTAAATATAATTCTTGAAAAAGGAAATGTACTGAAAACAGCCTTATCTGCAAAGGTTGAGTCATAATAGATTTATGTTGAGGTTGAGATGCTTGTCGTAAAATAACGAAAAATTGAGCTTAAAAATTCGTTCGTCAGTTGCACATATCAAAATAGATGGCCTTTAAAGCGGTGAGAATTCTCGGCTTAACTGTAACGTCTTTCATTCTTCAACGCATTGCCTCAGACCATTCTGCGCTCTTTCGGCTCTACGCTAACTCTGTACTCTCATCAACCAGTTTTCCCATCGGAAATGAGTTGCAACCACGCTCTATTGTCAGCCCAAATCTCCACTCACTCGGTTAGCGAATGTACTCTCGAATAGCTCACTGTTTAAATTGAGGTTTGCCTTTTCCAAGAGTTTGAGGATTTTCTCCTTAGAGCGACGAGAAGGGCAATTATCCTCATCTTGTGCATTTACTTTGCTCTGTTTGCTTGAGCTTAGACTTCAATCGTAAACTATTTCAGTTTGTTACGTTGTACCACATTTTCAATCATCAACGAAGAAATTCTGTTGTCCATTCCCAATCTATTGAAAGTTGGCCTAAAATTACGTAAATCAAGTGAATGTTCTAGGTTTAACTTGGTGGTTAAGTGTAAAACATACATTTAATGCTGCTCCGTCAGTCACATAGCTCTGAGGATGTTCTCGTAGAGAGCGAAATACTTATAAGCAGGTAATTTCCGCTTTTTGATGGTTTTTGGAGTTTTTCACTGTTCCAATACATTTAATGGCAAAGCTTGTTCAGGATGCCTCAGCAACACTTCTCTTTAGGGGAAATAATTCAGTTTCTTAAATTTCCACTTACGGTTGAAATCGTTATTTCACTTTAACTATACTTTTACTTCGTGAAAAATCATGATTATATTATAAAAGAATTACCTAGCAATACGAATACGAGTAAGATAGAAACTCTACTCCGTTTCAGATAAGGAAATGTAGTATAATATTAATGATATACGGCAAACCCTGCGTAAAGTGTGAAGTCTACTGTCATGGGACCATCCATCCAGTTCACATTAGAGAGGTGGTCATGATAGCAAGATTAGGTTGTGAGATAACAGTAGAGTTTTTCTTAATTAAAGGAATTTAAAAATACTATACAGTTTTTGTGGAAAAACGTTCCAATTAATTTTAGAATAAGACAAAGAGAACTAAACTCTGTATGTTTCACTATTTATAAACTCTGTATGTATTTTCATTGCCGACCGGTTTCGGCCATTGACGGCCATCATCAGGTAAAAGATACTGAAAGTACAGAATATTTTAAGGGATGGAGGGAGGGAAAGCTTATCTGTTTAAAATGGCGTTTCACGAAGTACAGCCGTCTCATATGAACTTAAATTTTAGAATATAAAAAAATGGAAAGAGAGAATGTAATTAACGATTGGTATCAAAGTAAAAAAAGTCGACAAGATGGATCAGTTTTCACAAATGAAGAGATTGCATTTTTGCTTTTATAAATCCGTCTAATGTTATTTGATTCAATTTTTCCTTCTTTTTACAATTGGAGGTAGTAATAATCTACAAATTTCCAGCAAACAAAACAATTTTTTTTCTAAATTTAACGTGAGAGACAAACTTTTGGAAATTATATTTTTTAAAGAAATACAGAATGAAAAAGCTCTTGTTTTGCACTGGTCACTCTAAAGAGGGTATATTTTGTTGATAGTTTTCCACGGCGATTGGTGGTCACTTGTCACAGTAGAGAGGTAGTATTTACACACAAAAATATTACATGTAATTCACATTGCCCCTGCGGATACCGATAAAAACTGATATCATTAAGGAGATGGTCAATATACGGAGGTGTTCATATTGGCAGGTTCTACTGTATGTGATACTAACAGTTATTTCTGAATAAATTCCTTGAACGTTACTTGATATTCTTCAAGGAAGTCGGCCATCTCTAACATTTAAGCATTAAATCTCAATATCCATTTAATTTAGGCCTACTTTTATCATCTTAAAAGTCTCTCTAATTGGATTAGCTGAGGCATTTGCATATCAAAGGAAAACTTTCTCGTTGGTACGGTAAGAGTAGAAGCTAGTTCTCCAACGCCTCGCCTCTAGATCTTCACTAATCTCCAGAAACCCAACTTTTCCGCTAGTTTTCCTCCCTTTTATGCCCCTTCTCTCTCTACTCTAAGATTATGATTTTGTATTCTTATTTCTATAAAGTAATGACAATGTCCCGTGGTCTTTTATCCGTTTTGTGTCTTAAGCAATGTTTAACGCCTCCGAGGAAGAACTTTATCTTTCCATTATTGAGAAATATACAAATGCTTGTGGTAGCACACTCTCTAGGGAAACAAAGTGAAATTGCTATTGTGGTTCTGACATCTCAAAATTCTGCATAAGTCAGCATTTCGAATATTATATAAGTAGATAATTCTTTGATTTGAGTTTCACTCCATTTTTACAGCAGAAAACGTATTTTCTCTGTGAAAATATGATCGGAATTGATAATATTAGGCGATGGATAGGCTTCTTGTTCTCCTTAATTCATTGGTTATTTTGCATACGCTCAGATGGATTTCAGTATTTAAAGAACGCCAAAGGAAAGCCTACAACTATGAATACTGTCTCACATGGTATCAATTGCTCTTTTATATTATACACAATGTATATTATTGCCATGGAATTAATTTGAGAAGGCGTGGGTTGATGAAGAGCCATAATGGAAAGGTTTATTTTGTGATGGCCAGTATTGATACCCAAATAGCATATGCATATTCTTATCTCACCTTCATCTTTTATTGCACTTTGTTTTTATAAAGTTCTGATGGTAGAAAATTTCAGCCATTGTTGGATGTCTTTGAAATGTTTATCTGTGCATTATTCTTACAAAATTAATTTAATGGTACTATAATCTACAACTACGCTACTACCCTGCAAGCCGCCTTTCGGCGTGTGGCAGGGGGTGTAAACACCAAGCGTTCGAATTACCTCTTTAGCTTATTGTTGTCATGTATCGTTCGTAAAAGAAAGAATGAGCCCCTAAAACGACTTGACCTCGCATCTATTCCTCTTATTTTACGCTTGGATCGGCCCAAGTAGCAGAAGGGAGTCGCATAATACCAATTACGTCCTTCGCAAATCTTCTTTCTCTAAATTTATCAAGTAATCGTAGCTTAGCTTCTAATCTCCTTTCTTTCAAGAATTCATAACCTGCGTCTGAGAGCATTTTCATAACGATTGCTCACTCTATCGGATTTTCTAACAAATCAAATCGCCTTGAACTGCACTTTTACGTGTAGGTACGCGTTTCATCCGCTGAATTCCATATACTCGCCGCATGTCCCAGATGGGGAATATATTTGGTAATAATGAAATTATTTGGATTCGAACCCTGGACGTGAAAGCTTGAAAATCAACACTCTACTGCTGCGCCTTATTTACCTTACTTACCTACACCTGCATTTGCCCTTAATGATGTTGTACAATGTAATTTATAACTTCAGAGGTGTGTATGTATATTGCGCGCAGCTTAAATCAAAGTTTTCCATATCGTTATACCAATCTGCTGTTCGATAGCAAACTTCTGCTTGAATTAACACGTAATGCGTGCTTTTAAAAGTATTTTACGAAAAGTAGAGAAGACCTCATTAGGAAGATAAACAGTTATACAAAATGATTAGCGCCTTAGAATACATGGAAGTCTTGGTATAAATAATGATTGCATGTGAAAATGGAGCATTGAAAATAACTTCTAATGGTCTACCGTAAAACAGGGCGACCTCGGATGCACACTATGCGAAGCATCATCTATGATGAGGTTTGCCTCTTGGTTCCTAGATAGTTAAAAATGCATCCCAGATCGGTGGCAGAAATTCTGCGTTAATTAAAATTTAAACATTTATTTCGACGAAAAAGGTGTAATGACTTTGGTGGAAAAAAGTTAGCAGATGGGGTGCAGGTGACCCAAAAGGCGAGGAATTTAACGTTGGGAGCGCAAATGGCGCTCGTGGCTTTCTAGTTAGAGCAGCGGCCGCGCCTAATGGCTGGCGATGGGGTGCGCCTGGTCTCCTCGCAAGACCCACTTCCTTAGCTCGCCTAATTGATTCCTCCCCACCATGTTTACGCTCCATTCTCCTTTATTGCCTCCTCCGCCTTTCCAATTACCTCATTGTTTGCTCCATTTTCATCTCATCTCTCTCTTTTTCCCTTTCCTCAGCTCATTCTCCGCACTCCTCCTCCCTCATTTCGTTCGGATATTACTGTTTCTTCACATTTCCGCTGTTATTTTCTGAATATTCATTATGTGAGCCTGCAAGGAAAGCTACGGAAAATGCGTGTGTTATTTGCATATTTCCGTGATCTAATTTGTGCAATAAAGCAAAACAAAAAACTAAATAATATGTGCAAGTATTTTATTGGTTTCGTTAACTGACGAGTGCATATAAGTGTTGACTGATATTTACAGAAGGCGTGGCAAAAAAATGGTGTGCCTCCATAACACACTAATATCTGTCCATAGATATAAGACAAAGGTAACGAATTATATGGAGAGACAGGTTGCCTTCTGCTAGCGTCCATGGACCACATCAATTCAAAATAAGCAGTTCAGTGTTAAGGTTTTAAATTGCCGTGGCGAAACATATTTAAATCATTGGCCCTTGATTAACTTTGACATCGTAAGGAAGGAAACTTTCACGACTTTGTTTATAAAAAGAAAACATGATTAACGTGAAAATGATGGTTATTTATTTAATAACTATAAAATAAATGAATTCTTTATTTGAGAAGATATATCTACTGTTCATATTGTTTCAAGAAACATTTCGTCGTTCATCCTCAAATGATGGACCACTCAAGTGATATTTTTTGTTTTTAATTTCGTCTTCAACAATGGCAATGGACAACCAAATAAATAAATATATTTATATAATATATTCTTATTGTTATTCTTATGAAATAACGTATCTGTGCCATTTTTTGCTGCTCAGATGCGATATTACCTGCCTTTTTCTTAAAACTATCAGTAGCTTTCGTAGGCTTTTCAATCTCCCCTTCTTGTCGGTGTTTTCCTGCTATGCTGTATTTTTTTCTAAAAGAAAGCTTAGGTTTATGAACCCGCAACTAGATTTCTTCTTTGCACTTTTTTCTAAGCATCTATTTAAGTTTTATATGACGAAGGGTTAGATGTAAGAAGAGACTTGATAGTCTGAATCTCCCGCGAATGAATTCGTATTATCATTGTATATTTTACGAAAGAGTTGCAGAGAGAAGGTGGTCATTTGCAAATATCGAGCGTGCTCTTATAGTGGTTTATATGGCATGAATTAAACATTCCAGCGCTATTATAGCCGAAATCACAACGAAAATATTTAGTGATCACCCCTTTAAAGTCTGTATGCGGACCCGCTATTGGACCGCATCGAAAGGGATTCGCAAGGAAAGGAGAGGAAGAATTCTGTATGCAAAAGAGACTGTTTCTTTGCTTTTCCAAAAGGGAATAGCGGATGTTCTTTTTGTATTTTTCTGAGGTTTTTTTCGCCACTCAAGAGTTTTGACCTGACCCACAATGGAGGAAAAGGCTTTTTAGATCTTTCATTTACACGTCTCCTAATTCTCTTTAACAAGAAGTACCACTTAGGTTTATATTTTCTCGGATCATCCTTTTCAGCTCCATTTCTTATTTTTCCCTTATCACGAGTTGCTATTCATTTTCCTTTTTCTTCCCTACACACGATGCTCTTGCAATCGATTCCCTTTTTTACCATTTTCTTACACATCTTCCAACTTGTTTTATATTTTCCTTCACAGTCACTTTTATCGCCTCCTCATCCTTTATCATCTTCGTATTTCCCTTCTCTTCTTCCTCCATTTTCCTATCCCCTGCGTCCTCACGCCTCACCTCACTATCGATCACGCGTGACGTCATCCTCCAGAATTGCGGTCGCTTATTTCTCCCGTCTCACGGAGGGGAATTCCTAAAGGTCAATTTCGCCATTCTCCAAATACACAATCGGCGAGGACATTTTTTTGTCGCTCCGGTTACTTTGCATATTACTATCTTTTGCGTCTGCTGCGCTCAGTGACTATTTTTTGAATTTCCGAACGAATATTCGTTCCGAATCCCGTACTTTTTAAAACATTTAGAAAAGACATTTCTTCTTCTCTTTAACGCAAAAGTTTTGATGTAACTTGATCAGAGAATCGAGCGAACCACAAATTCGTTTATCTAAAAATTATGCATTCGGTTGCCATGGCAATGAAAAATCGAGTAACCGGTTTGTCTCACATAAAAAGGCAAACACTTAAATGTTAAATGGAAGAAGTAGAATTCACGATGCATATCCTCAGGATATTGACTCTGTTTACCTAGGAGTAGGTGAAGCTGTCAATGAGAAAGTATAATAAATCAAAATTCTTTGTTTCGCCCGAGGAAACGGGAAGAGGAAAGATCCCCTTTAAGGCAGAAATACTTGAAAAATCATCTCTAATATGGTTCCTTCGTTATTAATAGTGTTTATTCGCTTACTAATACTAAAATATTTGAATTACCAAGCCAAGTGCCGGTGCCTTTCAAAACATGTACAAAATGTGCATTTAAATTGTCGCTTCCTGCATCGTTTTATTTCCAGATTTTTCTTTACACCAAACGTTTCAAGTAAAGTATGAGAAATTTAAGTAATAAAGAGATCTACAAGGAAGAAAAGAGAGGTATCTGTATATAAATAGTGAGTTTGAACAGTATGAAACCTTCCCTAACTACGTGTACTTTTAGTTGACAACTGCATAGAGTTACGACACAGATACGTGAAAATCCCGTATTACGAGTGTAAGTTAAGGGTATTTGAAGCAGTGGAAGATAAAAAATCTTAACTTTGGACTGAGTTTATTTTTTGAATATTATACTTGACATTTTGTACATGTTCAAATCCAACTACAAATTAGGTGGGGTGATTTTGTTGCACTATTTAACTTTATTTAGTAAATTAACTCATTAAAACTGAAGTCCTTTTCGCAACCTTAAAGTATTTATACATGGAGACGTAGAGTTCAGTTTAGATTTCTTTCTTTTCTTATTTGGACGTGACGGAGCTACGTTATTCATCAAAATCCTCAACACGGACTGCAACGCCTTCTCGCGGGCTTTTCATGAATCACTTGGAATCTCTGCAGTTTCGATTTGAAGGGGGGATAAATTCGAGATATATCGCTTGTAAATTTGTCCACGCCATAAGCCATTTATTAACTATGCAATATAATCACACAGTTCATACAATGCAAGTGGGGAGTTTAGGATAAGAGGCAATCAAACCGTACTAATCTCCAGAGTTAATTTTTGAGCTGCAAATAGTCGTATCATCCTATGTCTGTAAACAGAAAGTGTGAACTGTAATATTTATTCCCAGCATAATTTAAACCGGTCAACTGAATGGTGGAATGTTTGTGGAATGCATGTGGCGATCAATGTAATCAGTTGGTAGCAATTGTATTGTTGCCTCAATTGTTTGTATTGTTCGGTGAGTTATTTATTCGATCGATAAGGACACCTTGCAGCATATATCACCCAACAATACTAACAATTAACGCAACAATATAGGTGCAACCTACTGCAAATGCTGCCTTACTTCCGTGGCCTTTTCGCCACAAGTAAGTCCGGGAACATGCTAATGTCGATGCTTCTGAAATTCGCCATCTTCCTAATATTAATATAAAACATTTTTTAACTTATGTTTTAACCCACTGCATTATTTGATACTATTCTAAATATTTAGCATTACATCTAGAGTACTAACGTGCGCACAATCGTTACGTAATTTGTAAGGTAGTCATTGCGTAACATTATCTGTCTCTCACATCAAGAAGAACAGATAAATCAGTCAATATTTTCGTTACTTAAAATAAAATTGCGATAAAAGATCAGCAACGAAAATAAAAGCGGGTATTTGAAGAAGCTGATTTGCTGATCTACATCTACATAAATACCCTGCAAGCCACCTTACGGCGTGTGGCAGGGGGTGAAAACACCGGGCGTTCGGACTATTTTTTTAGCCTATTATTATCATGTATAGTTCGCGGAAAGAATGAATTCTTAAAACGACTCGTCCTAGCATCTATTTCTCTTGCTGATTGTACCAAGTTTTTTTTTCGATCCATTCGTATTCTTGACTACTTAATTGGCCGAAGTAGGCTGTTGTTTTTTTTCAAAGTTTATCTTTCCGTTGTCAATCTGTTTAATATGAATATTCATAAGGTCGAAGTGCTGTAACCACTTCCATACTGTAAGATATATAATGTGCTGAACTTTAATCAGAAAGGATGTTGATATCTTAGAGAAGATACAGAATACTGCATTATAACATATTGCGTGCCATTTAAGAATGATAGCATAATCTTAATCGGTTCATTTTATTCTTTTCCCTCCCTGAATGTACTAATTGTAATAGTTTTAAACTTTAACGGATATAATATGCCCCTTTCTAACAAATAGATAAAAAAAGAGAGATTAAAAAGACTTCTTAATTTAGTAGCAGAATGCAACTTAAAAGAATTGTAATCCAAGAAGAAGATGTTCCAGTTTCATCATCCAATCTCATTCAAAGACAAATTTTAAACTTATGAATTAATTACAATAGAGATTTCTATCGCTTTTTAAAGAGTCTAATAAATAATGGAGACATGTTTGCTCATTGATCCTGTGTATGTAAAAATTTGGAACCCTCCACCCATACAGAAAAATTAAAAATTGTGAGCAAAAATAAAGAAAATTCAACGTATCTAACATTAAAAGGATTCAATTTATTTGTCATTGAATTGAATTCCACTATTCTTGTGAATGATCCTTTTATACTGATCTACCTCTCTGTTTTCTTTTCCAGGTGAGTTCCCGCCTTATTTCTTCCCACGGTTACTTGGTGAGTTTATTCAAATAGCCAAACTAAACCCTTTAAGTATTGGGTACTAAATATTCAGCCACAAATGGACCAAACCTTCGAAAGTTTGAATTTCTTTCCGATGGAATTTAGTTAACTTATTCCTTGCATTTTATTTTCCTATCTATTATATTTCCTATAAGATCAATCCGAAAAGACATCATATTATTATTATTAAATTGCAAATTTATAGAGCGTAGTAGGAATTCTCAGTCAATGTTGCCAAATATTTAGCAACAAGATTCCTTAAGTGAAGTATATAGAAAGGCTGTGGTAAAGGATAATAGTCAAAAATAGTCTAAACGAGAGGAAATAGACTAGTTTTACTGGCGGAAAATATCCCGCGTTCAACATTCCAATGCCACAGCTAGTTAAGGATGGGTATTACTTAGCTTCTCTGTTTGTAAGAACGATTCTTATGAGGTTGTAAACACTGAATTATGTGCAACTTTTCGATCTAAATAGGGCCTCCTTGATCCAACCTTAAAGTAACCAGAATATATCTCGCTGCGTTCGAATTAGATATTAATGTTTCGACAGAAATCTACATTTAAAAGAATCATTTAAATATATGCTTTTCGGTCTTTTTTCTAACATATATGGAACTCTCTCTCTCTTCATATACAAGCATTTATTATGAATGTACACTATTAAAAATGTATCTTTAAATATTCCTGTATACACTAAAATTATCTATCACTGTCTAATATTGTCACTTGTTTATTGTTCCTTAACTATAAAACCATATTCCGCTTAAGTAGATTAGCTTCTCTAATTATTCGCAGAAATACAACCAAATTCAAAATATCCCTCCTAGCAGTCATTTCCTGGTAACGCCACTTTGTCATCTCCTGGGGTTCGCGGGAGTTGTTCGTCGGAATAAAACACGTCAACGAGTTTTAAAGTGATTAGTTTGTTGAAAAGCTTCCGATGGCAATCAGATCTTCTATTCTTAAGTGAATCCCGCTCGAGGAACTTTAGATGGACGAAATAGGATTTCCGAGCCTAAAATCTTATATAAAATCCTGACTGCTCTACATTGGACCAGCATTAAATAATAATAAGTAAAATTGACGTCTTTATTTGGGCAGGATGGAGACCTGAAGTCTCCTCTTCCATAAAAAAGTGTTCTACATTTCGGTAGGTTCATATGCCTTAATATTCCCTATTCAGTGCCATTTATTTCGCTTCTTGTTTATTTATCTCATCCTTTATGTTATCTAACATCTTTAGCCTCTGTCTTCTCTTCTGTTTTTCCCCTTGCATTCTGCTTTCAATTACTTTCTTCAGCAATTCCTCATCTCTCAATATTTGACCCACACATTTCCTCTGTCAACACTTAATTACCTCAAAATAAATCCTCTCCCCGACCATTTCTAGTGCCTGTCTGTTTATCTATCGACAACTTTGTTTTTCCATTCAACGCCATAACCATATCTAGAAGGCATTCAAGAAGAATCTTTTAAAGTCTTCCTTTCTTAAGTCCCACCTTTCACACACATGCAGCCAAAACTTCATCTCATGGTTTCTACCAATCTTTTCTTTCTTCCTATATGGAGACCTCTAGTCATCAGTTCTCTTCGTTTCACGGAGGCCGATGACCCTTTTTCGAACCGCATTTGTCCATCCCAAGAGAGAATATCACCCTAGTATGAGAATTTATCTACATGTTCTAGTTTGTCCTCTTCTACTCTTCCTTTGGAGATCCTCATTACTTTAGTTTTTCTTACATTTATTTTCATTCCAAATTCCCTTGATTTATCGTTTAGCAAATATACTAGTATTTGCAAACCTCTTTCAGAGTCGCACACAATAGTTTACTCTTCCATTTGACCCGGTAAAAGCGAATTAAGTCGGAGGCCCCTTCGGAAAATCGGAGATCTTACTTCATTATGGTCCCAAATAGTGCTGTGATATTTAAGCTGAGTTGGAGGAAGCACAAATTCGTTATTTGTTTTAATCTATTTGGGCATCCCCTCAGAGTTTTACTTTTTATCCTTTGGATCCATTTTTCCATTCCAATTACATATCAGTAGTGCTCCTACAAACAAAAATTACTTAGAGAGATTTTTCAGCATTCGGTTCTAATTAAGGCATTGCTTTAAAGAAGAGGATAACCAGCACCTCCTTAACACCATTTTTATCTTTATAGCCCATGTACGCAGTTAATGGAACCTTGGCCAATTTTTAATGAAATGCAATCATTTTTTGCTTGGAAACATATAGCATTAGCTCTTCATTCAGAAATATATAGATATATCTATAAAGATATGGCTATATAGATATAGCCATATAGAATTAACTCTTCCTCCTCGTCAGTCTAGGATAAAATACCCTGGAAATTCAGGGGTAAACGAAAGGTTATTTGGCCAACCGCTTCCGTCATTCCGAGAAGCTTGAAAATCCTCGACTTTTTCCCTTGCCTCATTCTTTACCCCTCACACCCCGTCAACACCTTAAATACCGCCCGGTGCCTTCTTCTCATGGGATCCCCAACGGCGAGCGCCCACCCGTGGAGGGAATGAGAACTAATGGTTCCCTTTGCGACTGCTGCCACCTATATCACCCCCTCGCCGCAAGCTCTTTCCCATAAAAATCTCGTTTCTGCTCTTTCCATTTAGTCTTTTCATATCTTTCCGTTTCTGCGCTGTAACTCTCCCTCCGATGGAATCAAATGGAGATCATATTTTCGTTCTCCGTCAAAATCTCGCCTGATTGCAGCTTAAGGGAAAGAAAATGTTCTCCCGCTATCAGTGCGATCGACGTCGTTGGATTTCTCTTACTTTGACTGATTGACTCAAGGAAGTGTTTTGCTATTACTTTTGACTTCCTGAATACTTGACACACTCTTTTGGTTTCCATAAGTACGGAATTTGCACACGTATTTTGTTAAATTTAGTTCTTTGGCTCAGAATCAGCCATCAGTGTTAGTTGTAGTATTTTGAAAAGTACTTCGACAGCTGAGGTAATTTTACACATATGGGCTTCCAACGGGAATAGAATTTGTTTCCGCATTCACCGAAGGCGAAAGCACTACCCACTTTGTCATGAGGGAATCAGTCACGGCGAAATTTCTGCAAATTGTCCATTCTCTTGAAACGAGGAAAATTCTAATTTCGCGGTCATGATTCATAATTAATGTCAACAATTAAATTGGAAGACAATCTCGCAAATTCTTGTCGGTTATTACTTAGTCTGTTATTATAAAACACCTCATTTAGAGTAATTTACAATGAAACTCTTGTTGATCTTCTTGTAAATGAATCAGTTAGTTTGTATGTTCGCGTATCTTGAGCCGGATATCATGCTACTTTCAAACTTTAAAGACAGCTAAATTTCCTTTCTGCGAAGATAATAGGCTACTTTCTATTCCCCCAAAGGTTCTCGGTTCGACCCCTGACGTGCAAAACTGTTCCCACAATGAATACAAGTAAAGTTTAATTTTATCATTTGCAGGCTTTAGTGCTTTAGTAAAATTACATCAGAAAGAATATTCATAATAAATTGAGACAAACACCAAAAGAGAATTGAATGAAGGCCTTATTTTGGTCGTAGAATATTGCTTTTGATTCGAAAGTGGGAGACGTTTTCTAAAGTACGCGAGCATTTTATGATAGGTTTACGGTGTACTCCATGATGACAATACCATTTGAATTGCCCATTTAAAAGTAATGATGAGAATTAATGGTAGAGGATGCAGCTTGAGCATTTACCGTTTACGATGTTTAAATTTCAGGGTCAGATTTACAGCCAATTAGGAGTGTTCTTTAATCGGGTCGATTTAGTGTATTACGAGGGGGAATGTTTCTTGTTGCTTTGTGGCGATCAAGGAGGTGAGAATTCAAGACATTCATCAGCCCAGGAATAGAAAAGGGAAACTTTTTGGGTGACTTAAAGAGATTCTTAAGCTGAAATGAGGTATATAAAGAAAATTTCCTAATGTGTTCAGCGCTATGGTTACTGGGTCGATTTATATTTGAAGACTATTCTTTTTTAAGACAACATTGGTTAATTTTTGTTATCAATTTAAGTTTGAATCCTACTTTTGCATATTCCACATGTACATTCAGAAGTAAACCTTTACCCGTCAATGTGATCTCAGAAATAATGAAACGAAAATATGCGCTTTTCTTTGAGTAAAGAGTCGTCGGGTTATTCCTCCGCATCATTAGATCAATTGACCATCTAATGCTTTCTGTAGAGTCAATACTTGTATTCCGTTTATCAGTTTTTATTTTCTTCGCGAGAAACAACGGCTAGTATATTATGAATAACGCAAAAATGTTATATCTGTATGTGTTATGTTTACAGATTTATACCGTAGTTTACTGAAAGTGTTACTTAGGAGAGTTTTATTTATGAAAATAATTACCATAGCGATTCCGGTGATTACAATCACCAAAACGATATTTTCGTGCTTATTTTAATTCACACTAATTTCTTCTTTTGGGCGTATATAATGAACTATTTTTATAAATCCTTTATTTCATTAATCTCACCATTGGTAGTAGTGGTAGTAGTAGTTTTGATAGGTGCCTCGACAGCTGAGGTCATTTTGCACCTTCTCAGCATAATTAACAGTGATGGTAAATTACAATAATTTAATTTTTACATCAAAAAGAACAATGAACAATGAATATTATTTGTAGCAATGCAGTGAGTTAGCCATAGTGTTATGAATAAAAATTAAATAAAATAAAAAGGGGGAAAAAGAAAAGTCCTACATTTATGTTAGATTCTTTGGAAGAGTCCAGTCTCCTTCATAAAAGTAATAACTTTGTCTGCCTTGCCATGATCATCTGCAATGACATCCTTCAGTGTGCTTGCTCCCAAACACCTCTCCTGTTCACTAGAATAGATCCTGCACTCAGTGAGGATGTGACATATAGAGAGTTGGGTGTTACACTTGTCACAGTGGGGAGGTATACGGGGAATTGTAAAAAGGTATGAGTGCGTCAGTGCACTATGTCCAATTCTCAAACGAGTTAAAACTACTTCCTCCCTCCTATTCTTTCTGACAGGTTTAATGGTTTCTTTAATTGCACGTAACTTATTCTCCGTTAGTGAAGACCATTGCTCTTCCCAGTCCTTGAGGGCAATACTTTTGAGTTGGGACTTCAGATCTCCTGAGGATACTTCTTCAAAATCTATTGTAGGCTTTCTTGTGGCTTCTTTTGCTACCCTGGAAGAATTCCTGGAAGAATTCTAGGGCAAGCTTGATGGCCATAAGCTCTGCTACTAGTTTTATCTCACCATTGATTTAATATCAGTATTTGTAGGAGTATAAGTTAATGAAGAGAATTAAGTTTTTTTATTAGTAGTTTTTGTTAAAAGTGCTTCGGCAGCTGACTTCATTTCGCCATCCATATTTCGCCATCCGGGAGACCCAGGAGTCATTCAGCGTACAAAATAGAAAGTAAGCTGTAGAAAGGTTTCAAGTTCCAATTCAGCTCAATATTACTGCTACAGTAAACGCGAAGTGCTATTTTAATACTCTCTGTATCTTACCGTAACGTGTAATTCGGCTTTTCTTCGAAAGGAGTACATATCACGCGTTCTATTTCATATTAGAGTAAGCACTCTAGTTCCTCCCTGCTTCTTTACCATTACTTAAAATTATAAATTTAAATGCGATTATATACTTTGATTTCCAAACAACGTATGTACTGACTACGTCGTTTGGTCTCGAGAGAACGCAAAGAATAAGAACCTGCATTCTGAAGCTGTTTTACTTTAGAACTTTAGGATCGCAAGGGGAGAACATTTTGAGTACGGTTCTATTATTTGGTTTTCTGAATGTCCTTCTCACGTTCATTTTAGACGGATATTTGAAGAGATATATCAGAGAATCTCCCTTTAGAAACCAGTTATCACATATTACATATGATGTCTATTCGACAAAATTAGAATAGCTCCCATCGTACAAAAATCCTGTGCACAAAATTCCCCCCGCCCCTCCCAAGGGATTATGAGTTTGTTTGTATTGTTTATTATGTCTGGTTTGATATGAACTCACATTCAATGAGCCACAGCAACGTTTGCTCTAAAAGCATTACAAATATAGGGAAACAGAAAAATAACCCGTTTTAGTATTGAATTAACCATGCTTATATTACACCATTTTCTCGGATTACCATTCTCTGGCTGCTCTCTGCTGCATTAATATCTCATTTGGCTAATGAAAACTTTCCGTTTCGCGTTATTTTGCCCGAGCGGCCGCGTTTACATAATTTCGGATGATACGGTATTCATACGCAGTCCTCCGTCATTTCAGCGGCTCCGTATAATTAGACAAGCATACTCCCTCAAGTCTTTCATTACTCTAGTCATGAAACCTAAACAAACGATTCGCGGCGCGCGCATCATTTGCTTCCCCGAATTCCGTCTCCTTTAATTAAAATTTTTCCTCGGACGGCAGTTCATTTCCAAACCACGGCGCGACATCCTCGAATGCTCCCTTTGATTCTCAGGTCACCTTGCGACACGTTCCCTAAATCCTCCCTTTACACAAATACCTCGCTTTGCCGTTCATCCCTTGCGCCCAACCTTCCCTCCGCCAGACCTCAGCTATCACTCCGGGAACATCTAAACCTAAACAAAGCCTCCCAAATCCCGCCACCACCCTTTCGCATTTCTCCTCCTACCGGAAGATCCTCCCTCGTAAAGAGTACAGTAGTGTCATTACGAAAGCTAGTGGTACAAAGATGCGTGGGACAGAATGGATTTTACACTCTCATAGAGCCTTATACTAGTGCCACATGCATTTGCAATTTGAATAAAGTCAATGTTTCAGAGAAAATATTCCGAAGGCCGTAGTCAGAGGTAGTCTCGTACTAATTCCAAGGGAAGCCTCTTTCCTGAAACCTGTAAGGGGCTTGGAATCTCTGCAGATTCACGCGCTTATCCTAATTTTTACTTCGGCAACTGAGTTACCGTCTTCAGGGTATAGAGAGAACTGAAGATGGTGCGGCGAGTTTAGATCTTCTGTCTGTTGTGACGTCAAGGAATAAAAAGGGGGTGCTGGTATCGGCGATAACCACTTTAGTCGTATTTTAAAATCCAACGTTCAAACACAGCACATACAATTCCTTATATTAAAGGCGATGTCGCAAGATCCTTACTCGTAAGGTGTGCTACTAACGTCATTGCAGAAGCTCATGGCAGAAAGATGCGCAGACCATCACGTACAAAACCCACTAATTGATCACTGCGCATCGGCCACATACATTTGCAGTTGCACTGTAGTCGATGTAGCCGTCACCTATCAGCCTCTGTTTTCCAACCCCTTAGCCAACCTAACCAACCAAACCCAGCTTCAGCCCTCGGGAAATTAACTTCACACCCCACGTCAGCCGCTACTGGAGCCCTACGGCACACGGTGGATTATCTTCCATACCGCGAGACGCATTCCCCACCGTTGGATCTAAAGTACAACTATCCATCCCTATGACCCTCTCTTCAGCCTCCTGGTCTTTTGGCTCTCTCCCACTCTCTTTCTCGGCAAAATTTATCACCACAATTTCCGGTGGAGAGAGAGAAGTGGCCTCCCACTCCCTGACCTTTATCCCCATTCCAAACCAGTGGATTCCATTCTGTCATCCTTTCTCCTTTCCCTCTCTTTCACTTCCTTTCTCTCTTCTCCATACTTTCCAATTTCTGTGGCTTACTACGATTTCACTCTTAAACCTTTCCTCTCTTAGTTATATAAAGCTATAAACTAAGGATTTCTGACCTGATCTCGAAGATATCCTGGAAATCACAAGGGAATAGGGAAAAGTAAATAACTTGGCACCGAAGAGACGTGCGGCTGAATCCCACTTGAATTCTTTTCACGCATTGATAATGTAAATAAGATATGGTCTTCGTCTGCTGATAATTTTCTGAGAAATATTTTAGAGAAAGATTTTGAACTGTTTGAAATGCTGGTAGGTATTTTACAGAATCATACTGTCGCATTTAATTTCTGAAGGAGAAAAATAATTTACGGAAAAAATAAAGGAGCCTGATACATCGTGAATGTATGAATTTCAACGAAAACATTATTGAGGACAAATGTAAATAATACTTCTACCTTTACCACGGAATATGCTGTGGTAAATGTAGAAGTATTATTTCTATTTGTCTTCAAGATGGAAATCTACCACAAAATCGAGGCCCAGCTATTGAAAACATTATTTTTGAAGTGAAATGAATTTTTTTTGTAGAGTATTTAAGTAGCATTTCATGAAATCTTAAATTTCCATGAGTTAAAACGACGAAAGTAATGTTCCCCCTTTTAATTCTCTATTTCATTTAACACAATCTATAAATATTTAATCATATGGTGTTGCAATACTAATGCCACCGTTCAACGCTCTCACCAAGTACAATTATCTTGCAGTTTTCTATAACCTAGGATCTCCTGATCAGAGACAGTGTTGTAAGCAGGGCATCGAACGATTGGACGTTGGCAGAAGAAGTGGAAAAAGAACTGAACCGATATTTGGCTATTTCGTTTAATTGGAGAAAAAAAAGGGACAAAAATAATCCCGTTTGATGCTGTGGTTGTAAGCCAGTAATCCGTGACTGTTGTTTAAAGCTAACAGTTTGAAGACACTATTATCTTCAAAATTTCCTCATTGAAATATTGGTTCCCTTATTCATATGTGATTTATTCCTTTCGTACATTTCTCTTTGACACTTTGCTAGAGAGACTGCTCTATCCATCCCACCGTTGCTTCATGCAAACTTAGAAAGAGGCTTCCTCTCATACTCGATCAACTTTTTCAAAGATTTTCTCTTTAAATCCTTTAGCGAAGGAAGACTTGCTAGCTCATAACTTCCTGAGTTAAATGGGCTTCCTCTTTATTTCGTCGAAAATTCTTCATTTACTCATGGAAATGAAATATTTGGCAGTGAAACGTGGGAATAACTCACTCATTTCCCTCGTGGATTTTAATTTTCCACTCTCCTCCGTGCACGACGTTAAAACTAAATCATATTCCGTGTTAGCTCATGGTAATGGAGTCAGTCCTCTCCTTTCTTCTTCCAATACCGAATGAATAGGAAACAAAATAAGCCATTCAGTGCTACTTTCCATCGAGAATTTTTGCAATAACTACGAAGCAGGAAATTAAAATGTCACGGTGACTTGTTTGGAGATTGAAATGACCGTTAGTATGGTCTATAAGGGTAAGCAGTGAGAATTTTGTATGGATTTGTTATTCATAAGCTATTTACTAACTCTCGGTTGAGTACGAAATGACCTTAAATGCTGTCGAAGCCCTTTAAAATTACTACACTATTACAGCAAAGCGGAAGTACATACTAACAAAAGGCTCATATTTTTCAGTTCTTTTTAGTAAAATACTTGAAATAATTTTCTTATTGTAGTAACTTTTAGACGTTTAGTTTCAAATAATCAAAACTGGATAGTGATTGAGTGGTAGTAAAATAAAGAAATATTCTTTTTACAAATTAGAAAAATCCGCAATAAGGAATAACTCATAAATTTTATTTAGACAGGCCAGATGTTCCGTAGGTAAACGTTGGTTATTATCATTTCATACCCAATAAATGTTGTCTCCAGTATCTATGGAATAGTAGTTTCGGAATTTCGGAGCAGTTTCATGGTAGACTATGTAGTTGATACATGCAATATATCTTTCAATGCATAGATGTAACCTTCTATTACTGGAAGCACCATTTGAAATGTTATTAACTATTCATGTTTGCTAGGGCCTCTTTAAAGGGATAAGTCCATTTTATGTGTGTAAGTATTTCATATTTTCGCTAAATTATTTTATGCTGATTGCTTACGGAACCACGTGAAAACAAACACGTGAAAAGATGATTAGAAATATCTTACGAACGTATAAACAAGCTATTCAGGCTATTATATCGATATCACGAAAATCAATTCCGTTCGAAATGGAATAGTTCTAACAGATTTTAGGAGTTTGAATTAACTCCTCATTTACAAAAATTTCGTGGAGTATTTTAGACACCACTTATATTAACTTTGCAGATTTTTTGTAGATATAAATATAATAAAAAACTTTTTATTCAAATTTTTCTGAAACATGTACCTATATTAAATATATTGCACACGTGACTGTGTTGAAAGTTTTAATGGAAATTGGTTTTATTAATCGTTATGGAGTGTAATCCTGCAAATGAAAAGCTTCAGAAGATCCCTTCCTTTAGTCTCTCGTGGCTTCGAATTAATATTCCACGTAAAAGTATTTTTTACTATATTTTCATTAGCTTCCACCTTCAAAAACTGCGAATTTACGGTGTCACAGAATCAATTAAAAAATTGATTTTGAAGAATTTTACTGACTATTAAAATGCAGTAAGCCATTTTCCCTGCTGGGTGTCAGAAAAGAAGATTGCGTCCATAGAGGCCTGAATAAAAATTCTCTGCGCTATTATTTGAATAGTAGACCCGAGGAGATTTATTCTCCATCGGAATAATTAATAAATCGTGCTCGTGAATTTTTACTTTGAACGGAAACGTTAGCGGGTACCTCCATGAGCTCCCGTGGGAGAAACTTTAATTAACCTACTTTTCAGGAAACGTCGTAAATAAGTCATGGAACACCCAAAAATGCTTGGCGTTGCGGTTTAGACTCCAGCCCCTTCATTGAACATCATTTCCGATAGCGCGCGCCTGTTTGTCATCTATCGGTTACTCTGAGTACGTTTCGCGGTGTTGATAAGAGCGTTGAACCCGCTTCTCTCGTTACTCCGCCGCAGTGTCTCGCTGCTTGTGTTGCCGCAATAATCCCTAGATACAACATTTTCCAATCACGAAACGTTCTCTCGATAATAAAGGCCGTCTTCCTCACTACCATTGTCGCCGTCTCTCATTGTTAAAAGAAGCCGGGAGGCAAATAGTTTCTGCGTCCCATTATTCATGGCGGTGAAGGGGTTCGATGCCCTCTTGTTTACTCTCATGTCTTTGCGGCCGCACTTTCAAAGTTGTTGCCAAGGTATTGGATTTTTTATTTTTCTATGTTTACCTAGAGATGTAAGTTGCCGAGAAAGCTTATTTTGAATATTATCACAAGAGGAAAATTTATACGAGCTCCCTCCGTGAGAATCGTGGGAGAAACATTTACAAGCAATTTTTTCATCCACTTGCTAGAATTTTTCACTTTTTTCTTGAACAAACATTGATTTTGGAAATGAAAGACTCATATAGAGAAAGCTGGTTTCTATAAAAAAGTGTTACCTATGATATCGATCTATTGATACTAATCGATAGATCAAATTCGATACTTACAGTTCGACTGCAGTCTTCGACATTTTCAACAAAATTTAATTTCGATCTAAAACTGATTTGTAATTATAACTTTGCCTCATTGACTTTTCTTTTGCATATGTGTTGAACACACGATATCTTCTTGGTGCCTACAAAACCTAATTCACATTGGCTTGATTTCACTTTGCATTCCCGTTTTGAAGTTAAATATTCGTGGAAATAAAATCTACGGAGGCATTTGATATTGTGGAAATTCATGATATTACACAAATCATCTATGATTATATATTCTAGCATAAACGACACTGCCCATTCAGCGCTTAATGTCTGGTTTCTCTGTTATCAGTCATTTTCAACGTATTTTTCTATATACCATGTACTCGTACTCTCTTCTCTATTAAATTCGAATAAAATATTTTGCAAAGTTTTGAGTTAGAATAAAGGTAACTGATGCTTTATGAAGGTAATAATAAGTAGTTATTCAGCTCTGTAAATCGAAATACTTTATTAATAATTCTAATTTTGAGGAAAAACATAAATTAAAGATGGATGAAATTTCTAACATATGGCAATACATTTGAGGAATTCATTTCATATTTATTATTAATGGTAATGTTACTTTAAGCAAGCAGTACATAAATGCATGTTATAAAACGATAATTTGTGCACTTCTACTTTATTTTGGAAAGCTTTGTTGGACTGTATTACAGTTTATCTTTGAAAATTTTCAAAAAAGTCATCTCACAAGGAAGCAATTTTCAAGTACCTCGGTAAGATGACATTAAACACAGTTGAGAAATTTATTTTGTTTTTTATCCCGGATAGTATTTATAATTTTTCCCCCTCTGGTTTTAGAATTTCCATGTATAAAAGTTGAGAATTTTCCCTCAAACCTCTGGCTCCCCCAAATTCTGGCTTGAGATATAATTCTAAATCGAATTATCTCAACATTCACAAATAGTTTTGGAGACATTGCTGGTGACAATGTCTTCAGAACTTACCTGAGTGGAAACCCGAGGATCATTTATACGATCTATTAAGTAATTATACTCTTGATAGTACTAAACGGAAGAGGGCTTAAAAAATCGGGAAGCAAATATTAGCACTTTTAGATAATTTTAACTTCTGGTTAGTGTATTGTTAATTTCGTTAAAATTTAGAAAGCGTGAACCAGTCCGCGATGACCTTTGATTGATCAACCTCTGATGGCCTTTTCACTTTAAATTTTTTGCTCGTCTGCGGTTCGTAGTAGTTGTCAATAAATCCGATGAAAAGAACCCGGCTTCTGAAGCCCGCATTACGAGGGTATAGACGATCTCCATCTACGGCATTGAATTTATGGCCAATCTTTAGCGAAAAAGCCCCACTTTGTGAAATATGCAGTCCTTTGAATAAGTTGGCCGGAGCAGCCACTTGGTAATGAAGGACCTCCACCCCATGCGTCCCCGTGGAACTCAATCCCAACAAGTAATGAAATTACCGCCGAACATCAAATAAAAGGGTGTCGGCGTGGGAATTAATCAGCTCCGCTTTTCCCCGGCGACCTTAAATTTTCCACGCTTTGTTTGGACGCGGATGCCGTTTCTCATTCACTTGCTGCGTCTATATGCACTTGCATCTCACAATGAGAGCAATCCAGCTCCGCCCGATAATAGCGATAAATTACGGAAGTAATTTTTCCCATTGTCTCGTTATTTGGCTTTTTTTTATCTTTTTTACGCCTCACTGTTCTCTCTCCTCCCGTCCCCCTCTTTTTTGTTCTTTTGATGTTCGCTGGGACGTGGAAAGAACGCTCGTGACGCTCCTATCGTTCTCCTTTGTCAATGATGTCATTGGTACCATCCGACGGTAAACATTCTTTTTTTTTTTCAGCTTCGGAGTTTGTCTCATCTCTTTTTAAAATTGTTCTTTTCTCTCCATCGCTTTATGCTGCCCATTCTGCCCCTGTATTATGTTCGGCGTTGTTGCAAGTTTCACAGTTTTTCTCTGCTCGCCTTTTTGCTTCTTTGCCAATTACATCTATATATATATATATATATTATATT
>KZ308736.1:637593-656483 GCA_000376725.2 Ladona fulva
TATATATATATAACGTATTATAACATCATAATTTTATTTCTGATGTATATATTGAAGCTATAGAGAAGAAAATCACACGCAGAATTTCTGCATCTGATACACCGAGAAAGCACCAAATCCTTTCCATTTAATAGATATTATCAAGGAGAAACGATATTCCCAACATTTATAAAAGATATTAATTTAAAATAGTTTTAGGTGTCGTGTTTGTTTTTGGATATATTTTTTCGTCTGATTTTGTTTCCAGAGGTAGCTTTCGCATGGAAAAAATGTGTTTGGAGGAAGAGCAATAAATTCTCTGTACCCACGCATATCTTGCTTGCAGATCTGCGAATTCAAAATATTCGTAATGTAAACGAAAATAACGTATACGGATGTAATTTGTTTGTTTAATTCAATTCAGTTCCACCCAATCGTCCCTCTTCCATTTTCAGAATTTTCACATTTTTCAAAGCTGAGCCCTCTTTTATTTCCTTTTATTTTCTCGGCTGTATCAAAACCTTGCAAGATTGTTTCTTTTCCGTGAATTTCGGAACGTTTGAATGCCTATATTTAAATCATCTGCAAATTCGAGCATAAATAAAAGAAACAAAAGAAATTAATTCGGCGAAATTGGGATTTGAAAGTCCCACGTTTCGTTTAACCAATACAAAATAGCTGTGAAACACACACAATAGCAATAAAATTCAATTAGGAGAATAATTAATAAGAAGCTTGGAAGTACGAGCAAATAAGATAGTTAAAACATTATACGTTCAAAGAAAATTTGAATTTGCAGTGTATTGATTCAAAATGTGTAATGAAATAGGGAATATAATTTCGATAATGAACTAAATCATAAAGTAATAGATTTTGTTAAAATTTAAAATTATTGGAAACAGTTTGAAATAAAATAAGATGAAATACAAATAATTGAAAAAATTCTGACCTGGACTCGAACCTGGAATCTTCAACTTCCAACTTTAGCCAGTTAGGCTATCTAGGCAGAACATTCTCACAGATTGTCCGTAGAATGTTCTGGATCGATAGTCTAACTGTATATATCATCCTCCCGGAAAGTAGAAGTTACCAGGTTCGAGGTCTGTTCCTGTCAGGATTTTTATGCCTGTTATTACTTGAGATTTTTTTAGGTGCACGCCTTTGAGTTTAACGTCACATTTATAGTTTTCTTAAAACAAAAAATATTATAGCTAATAGATAATGACAAAATATTTAATAATAGTTTCCATGCGAATCATTTTACATTTATTGTTTCTCATTAACTCATTTCCGAGGCCAGTTACGCAACTATGTCGACATCATCAGTCAAGGAAACATTGAGGGAAACAATATATAGCAGCTAAAAATGAAAAATAATTTCCAGTAATCCATGCCTGAATGTATTGTATTTCTAGTAAAATATATACATTTTATTATCTATTCACATGTGGAAGACCATAGTTATAGCTTGTAGATCAGAAATGTATTATGGATTTCTTCGAAAAACAGCTGCCCGTTCCGTGGAAAATGGCTGTAGCATTTCATGTGCAGTAACCTGTGTTAATTTATAATCATTAGAAAGCCTCAGGAAATGTTTTAAACCTTAAAAAGTCGTGGGTTCGAGCCCCTGTGTGTATTATGACTCAAAAGCAAGGCAAAGTTTTATTCATACCTCATCAAAATACGTAAATGCTTACGGATTTTGCGTGATTCGAAAACTCCATTCTACCACAATGCTTTTGCATTTCGTCCTTAATTTCTTTAATCGATCATTAATTTCTAAAATTGTTAGAAATTCCTCAGTAATATCTTTAATTATAGACGTGGCTCCCGCTTATACCTATTATACCCTTATACTTGATTCACCGAATAATGTACTCGCAAATAAACACTGCAATAGGTCACGTGTCAAGCAACTGTTTTAAATTCGCCTTAATAAAGACATGATTATTATTATTATTATCTATTGATATGTACGTAAAATTCCTCTATTTTACGAGAATGCGATATATTTTAACGATTTTTCCGTGATTTGCAATCTTTAACAGTTTTTGACCGTAAAAATGGGAAAATATATTAAATTTTCTTTACTATGGTGTACCTACAATATTTTCACCACCATCGTTTCTAATAAAACCATATAAAAGAAGAAAACTCCACAACGAAGCGAAAATTCAACTTCTTTTTTCTATATTTCGGAATATACGGATATCGGATGAATAAATGTACGTTGTAATGTTTTTAAAGTAGGTGTTTTGTAAAATACAATGAATAATACAATACAATACAATACAATAATCAATGAAAAGGCTTTCAAAGGAAGTGTAACAAATGGTTTGTTTGACTCTCGATGGTGAAACTATCTATCACATCGTATTGAATTGAATGTTGATTTGATTAAAAAAATTTTTTTTCCACCAAGAGAGAAAGCAATAACTTTCCGATCCAATTCTAAATGAGGAGTTAAAATAATAGGAAAATCTCTGAATGAACTGAGTCAAACTCTCTGATATCTGAGTTGAGAATCTGATCGATTTTTTGGAAACTTAAAGTGGATTATATATAGCTTCAGTCCCACTTAATTGCAGCTCAAATAGAATTTATTGTTCGACCTTTAGTCCACGCTATATATTCCCAAGCATTCGCACTCGGCCCATAGAAGCGTGTGGAGGGTTCATGAAAAGGTTCGGAATGAGATCCTAATAAACTGGCGCCGTTCTTTTGTTACCGCGCCTTTCCTCTCCTCCACACACTTCACAATGCCTCGAGGCAAGCGGTGGACTATGAAAATTTCAAGTTCGCGCTCGGAATTTCCCCCGTGTTGATTTTTCGAGATGGTTATTTTTTCGTCCTTTTTTCAAGGAGGGGGAGTTAGGGGTTATGAACCGGGGTTTGAGGGTGCGAACAGGGTTTTCTTGAAAGACTTGGAGATAAAAATGGAGAAAATGGATCACCGTAGAGGAGAAATCGCTCGATCTCCGTTTGGGCGGGATATTTTAGAGAGGAAACCTTTAGACTTCTGGAATTTGGTGCGAAATCCATCCATTTACTTTATTAAGGTATTCTTATTTTTGATAGGTGCGGCTTTCACGTGTTAACATCTTCACGTTTTCTTTGACTGTCGTCCTATTTCTGGTGCGCGGTGTAAAATATCGAAATCACTTTTACGTAACTATAAAATCATCTCTCCTAGCTTTCGAAAGTGTATTTTGTTCAGAGCAGCTTTCTCCCCCATTTTCCTTCTTCTTTCATCGCAGTCATTTTCAGTGTTGTGTTCATCCAGTGTACAATTGATGTAACTCTGATCTTCTTTATTTTAGTTTCAATCACGGCATAAATTGACAGCTGCCCAGTGGCAACTCAAATAGTTTAAGCAAAATATCCAGCCTACTTACAAAAATGCTGAAATTTCTTCATCCCAACACAGCTGTACATATATTATATATCTTATAAAGAAGGTTTGCATGTATATATGTGAGTCTACGTTGGCTAAATCTTGAAAAGCAGAAGCTGCACAACTTTCAAGCTTTGAAAATTGTTAAATGTCCTTCCTGCACAGGCTTCCTTTGATTTTCTAACCATCCTCGCTTCGATCCTAGACGAGTAATAGCTTTCCCATAAGAAATATATATAAATTTCACTCTTATTTATTTCTTTTGAAAAATAAAATTATAAGGAAAAATCATGCATGACTAAGTTAACCACCAAAAAAATTAAAAATTGAATAGAGATTCTTATTTTTATAATGGCATTTTGCCATCATATATGAAATTAATCACTCCTAAATATGAAAAGGTTGACTGTCGCACTCAATAATACGTTGTGTAAACTAACTGATCATATTCTTTAAATAAACGATCTAAATTATACTTTAAAATGTTTCAAGGGCCTTTTTTACCATCGTACATTATTTATATATTTAAGTATACGTCTAGTCTTAGCAATCCGAGGGAAATCATTGATATTGTGCATATTTTTACCTTTTTAGTGTACAGTTTTTGTCTGGCGAATCCATGTTTTTATTATTGGTACTATTAATAATTTTGTTAACCTCATGACAAAACACAACTTTATAAGAGTATCGTTTTAATCTTTTTTCAAATTTTTATTGGTAGATTATTGCATAAAATATATATTTGGTATTAGATGTACTCAAATGTTTCGCTCTTTCTTTCATTAGTTGTCGAATTTCTTTAATTTGATCAAATAAATGTGACTTATTCCATATTAAGGGAAAATAAACATAGAGAAGATCACAAAAAGAAACCGAAGGAGAATTCTTTGCAAGTTCAGTTATTCGATGACGTAATCAATGCCTGATCTTCATAACTCAACCATAACTAAACATCTGCCTTTGTAACTCGGGCAGAAAGTATTGCGCTCTTTGACTGAATGGTGCATAGCAGATTTTCGAATCTCTCCATTATTTCCAGCGAATCATGAATTAATCAAACAAAGACATATGTATGAGATATCAGATGTATGAGATTCGAAACATACAGGAAATTTTAAAATGTGCATTCTTATCAACGTTGTTTCTCTGTTTTTGAAACTAAGCTCCTTTAGATGATCAATTTTTCAACCTAATAATCATACTAATTTAAATACTAAACTAATAGTTGTAAATCAGTCTTGATCGCTTATTTGATTCCATCGTAAGTTTTATTATGCCCTTAAATGTTTTTATTTATTAATTTATATTTGAATATCGTTATGTAAAACTTTCTCTTTTCTCTAAAACGCACATTAAATGACCAGCTATAGCTATGCAGAAATTAGAGTTGACTCTGAGATAGTTAAAAGCAAATAACTATTCTTTATTTGAGTTAAAACTCGAAAATTAAATAATTTCTTTATATTTTTATCTCGATTTTTCAACCACTTTACTGAGCGCTGTTTATTAACTTTTACAAGAGGAGAGGTGTTTGTAAACAGCCGTTTCATGGATTTTGATACTTTAACTCTCTCCAAAACATGATGGCATCGAATCTTTGGTCTACACTCCAAGTAATGAAGTTATTTCGGAAGCTTACAGAAGTCGGATGTTGTCTCTGTTATTAACCTTCTCCGTTTCACATTCTGAGTTTATTAAAAAGCCCAATTTATTTACTCCTTGACCTAAGTAGAAAATCGAGCCGCTGAAAATTTCCGTCCATCCTTTTTGAAAATTCGCTCGATAGGCGTTTTTGCCCGTGTTTTCCGAAAAGAGGCCAACAACCCCTCTTGAGCTTGGCCCATCTCGTTTACTGATGCATCGATGAAAGGTCGCCGCCCAAGGGGGAGGAGCACCACACGCGAGGGCTGAAAGGAACCATGTTGAAAGGCACCAGGAAAGTGATGAGTTGATGAAGTGTGGCATTGAGACGGAGAGAGTTGTTTGGAAGGATGAGAGTGTGTAGAAGGACTTGTCATGGGATCGCAGATCACTGCGACAATTTGCCAAATCTTTGGCTTTGGAAACTTTACTGTGAAAGACAAATTGTCACTGGAGACTCCCATTGGATATTTCCAATATTTTACCAGGGTCAGGTTCATATTAAGGCGCTGAGGGTCTCATCCGTAATGGATCCGTGTGGAAGTTCTCATCTGTATGAGGGACCACCTCCGATTAGGGTCCTCGCCCGTATGGGGGTCGTCATCGATGTAAGGGGCCTCAGTTCTATTGGGGCTCATTCGAATGGGGCCTAATAAGTATAGCACGAAAACAGTACGTAAAAACTCGACATGAGTCACTCTTCCTCAATTCTACACCGTGGAGTGAAAGGGATGAAGCTTAACTTACTTGAAGAACTACCTACCTCCATAAATTACATTCTTTTCAGCTTGCTAATGAGTTCCTCTTTTCTAACAACCGCTCACCACTCCTAACAGCCCTTCTCCCACATTTATCCCCCCTTTTCAATACATTGACGGTGTCAACGGATTTCCGTACTATGTTTCCCCCCTTCTCCCTCCCTTCACGTTCATACTTATGTAGAGAAACCACGTTCTCGGAAGACGTCGCGGACATAATGCGCCCTCCCTGCTATATAGGCCGTTCTGATACAGCGAGGAAAATAAGAGAAATAGATGCGAAAATTTTTTCCGCGAACAATACGCGAAAGTAATCGACTAGGTAAATAGAGTCTTGGTGCATGCACCCTCTGCCACACGCCGAAAGGTAGCTAGCAGGGTATACACATAGTCATATACATAGACAAACCACCACATAGATATACATATTTAGAGTGGTTATGTACATACGTCGAAGATACTATGAAATATGTCTCTATATAAGTTAATGATTACTTAAGGTTATTGATAGAAATTTCCCATTTAAGTGAAAGTAAAGTAAAGTGACTGGATTTTCTATGGCATGGACGTGAATGTATTTTATGTGGAAATCGGTATTAAGAACTCTTTTGCAACGCAATGGAGTTTGTTAGCGCTTCGAGCCTCAAATCGTCTTAATCTGCTTTTTTTCATTCCATACATTATTTATTCAAGAATAAAATGTGGTAACTTGACGAATGCTGTTCTTTTCATTTGACTTGTCCTTTTAGAAAGGAGAAAAATGTATCTTCTCTCGGTCATATTTGCTCATAGCTGTGGTGACACGAAATAGGTGATGCTGAGTAATGGCGTTCATCTTGACCACTCCTTAATAAAACCTGTTAATATGTTCCTCATAGGATGCTTACGTGCTTTTGTTTCATTCATAGCATTGAGGAAATTAATGGCAAAATTCTTCACTTCTCATCGGCACTCCTCACTTACACTACATTTCTTTAGAAATGCTGAAAATTCAACCAGCTCATTTTGGATCATGGCTCTAAAAATACTGTCAGGAAAAGGGTGGAGATGATCTCAGTCTGATGTGTTCTGATAAATGGATAAAAGTCGTTTATGCTGAAAAAGGAGATTAGAAGAATCGAAAGATTTTTAGAAGATTGAAAGATTTGAGATGTGGGTGTGGCTTTGAATGGAAAAGTTGGGTCGATAGAAAAACAAAGGAAGTGATTGAGGAAGCGGTGGAGACGTTGTGGGTGGGAGAGTATGGTCGAAGAAATAGCACGGAGGCAGGAGGAATGGGCAGGTGAGGCATTGAGAAGGAAGGGAGTGGTAAAGAAAGTTATTGAAGGGAGTGGGAAAAGACAGATGGGAGAGCAAAGACAAAGGTTTTCAGACGATGTACGTAAATAGGAGATGACATATGTGAATTTTTCTAAATAATCAAATCATAATCATAAACGGATTAGTATCAAATTATTACAATTATTTATTAATAATAATAATCAGTATCGAATTATAATTATTGTTGATTTTGTATCACACTGTTTGAATGTGTTGATGAGCATGCATTATGATATTCTCTTTTCAAATTTCTCTGTTGCTAAATACAGTTTAAAGGCAATACTCAAAGCTGTTATTAAAGTTCATATTCTAGACAGTTATTTCCATCTTAACGAATTCTCAGCGATCGCTTCTCAGTATTTTGTCTGATAGGATCTGATGCTCGTCTTGTGGTTGGAAAATATTTCATTCTTGCAGTGTTATTTTGTTGTACATTATGCCTAGTCTACTGCCTTATCAGGCGTCGAATGGAGCATTCTAGGAGACATAAACCTGACATGAAGTAGAATACTTGCGGATACACACATTACAATGAACCGACATCCTTATGGAATAACACACCTAAGTGTTCTACCGTTCGGTAGGCTCATGTATGTACCTTAATATTCCCTATTCAATACCATATTTTTCATGTCCAAGAAACTTATCTTCCCTTTATGTCATCTAATATATTTTGCCTTTGTCTTTTCCCTTGCATTTTACTTTCAATTAGATTCTTCAGCAATCCCTTCCCTTTCTTATGGAATTTCTATAGAATAAGTATTGCAACTTCCAATTCCTAAAACGTGCTTATAATCGAGCGAAAGAAAAGAAATTTGGAACACGACTTTTAATGAATTAGAGGTTTAAAAACGCTCCGCAAGTTGTATTTCGGCATGCGGAACTCGCGTTAAGAGTCAAACGGTAATCCGGAGCTTCCTGTTGTCTCTTAACGCGAGTTTCGCCTGCCAAAATACGGCTTATTGAGTGTTTTTAAACCTTTTATTACAATCTGGTCTAAGTGGCAGCTCTGTTATATACCTACTTCTTGTTTGAAAATTATCCTAGAAATAATTTATCGTGACTTTACAGAGAGCCGGACCCAGTGAAGTAGTTTATTAATTCGAAAAAAGGTAAAAACTACTAAATATAAAAGTATTAAAAACTGTAACAAAAAATATTATGCTAATTATGCTTTACGAATACTATGCTCTATTTGTTTTGTTAAATATTCGGCAGAAACCTTGATGGTGGAAAATGTCCAGACATTTAATGCAATTCCTCGTATTGATCTAACGGCTAACTTTATTTAAATTCGCGAGAAAATGGTCGGAAATTACTATCGAACCGTTCGAAGGCACTCGTTTTCTTGATAAGACAAGGAACCGGAACGAAAGTCTGGCAGTGATACCGATCGACTACAACGTGTGCAAAATGTGGTCGTGAAGATAAGTCACGAACTCAGAGATCGCGGAGAGAAAAAAGCTCGAAGAGAGTCGGAGGAAGGGAAGGGAATGAGTGTCGGCAGCGGAAGGAATGAGGTTAACTGAGGGAAAAGGTTTTTCATTCGATGTTCAGCGCTGTAGATACATGTGGGCGTGTTGGGAATGGGTACGAAAAAAGGTGTTATGGGTGTCGTGATTGGACGGCGGAGATATTCAAGGAAAAACGCCATGGAAACAGAGTTTGGCTGCTTTAGAAGGGCAAAACGTTTTGTATCTCGAGAAACAGCTTCATCGTCATTCTCTGAATTGATACGCCAGATCTTTCGAGCAGTTTTTATTCGTCTTTCTATCTCGGGTTATTTGTGGTGCTTGAATAGCAGACTAAATGACATTCCCTATATATCAGTAATATCATTGTAAAGATACTAATATTACATAAAGAAATCGTGGTCAAATTTGAGGGATCCGCTTTAGAATACAATTGTGTGTATCTTTTACATAAAAATACCTCTTCAAAAGATCTAGATCGATGGCTTTTAACGCACTACATGTTAAAAAAGGTCTTCTTTTCATTTGTAATCGCAGGATTTTGAAAAATGTTTCTAAAGTCAGCTGAGGAAATTTTGCACGTATTAAATCCTTCGAGAATCGAACCCAGGACAACTTTCCCCCCAAAAATTGCTGCCCTCTTGGATATCCTGGAACTCTCTTGACTACTTTTCATTTATTGTGCGTTTGCATAGCGCATATTTTTTTGTCGTATCAACGTTTACAAATCCTTTTTATCTTTTTTTTTCTTTTCTACTCTTCATTTACTTGACTTGAGTGCGGAATCTCTGATGGTCTTTTTCTCTATTCCAATAACTGTAATGTTATACATTGTTAATAAATCGGACGCGGTAAATTTTGCCCGAAAATGATTCAATCTTGGCATTCTATCATGCAAAATCAGTGGAAAGGCCTAAATTTTCCCTTTTCAACGACGATAAAAAGTAGGCTTCCACATCTTGGTTGCAAAACCACAAATTTTCTCCAACGAATCTCCTTGAAGGATTCTCCTTCAAGATTCAAGAAGGATTGTCTTCAATTTTTTTACTGTATGAAAGCCAAAATAAAATGTAGTATACCTAAGATTATATTATCAAAGTACGATTACTTTATTTAACGGCGCGTTCATATTTAGATAAACAAATACTGCCTATTTCTCTGTGATTTCATATCTTTAATCTCATTATTTGCATCCTGATTCTAATTTTGCTTAAATTTTCTTTCCGCTGTCGTATACTTTTTTTTATATATAAGTCCTCGTTAATTTTCCCACTAAACATACTTTTCCTTTCTGTTTGAATATTTGTTATCGCACTTTTAGCCTTTTTTCAATCTTTTTTCTTTCTCCAATGCCGAGAGAAGCCATTCTCAGAATCGCACTTAAGCACACACAGTTTTAACCTCGGAAACTCCTGTAGTCTACTGCCTAAATTCTCGAGCTATTTGCCGACGGAATTTAGTGGAAGAGCAAATACTATATTTTATTTGGATGGCCAACTCGGAAATGGAAGAAATGGGGTAAATACTGGTGGAAGAATCGAGGAAGAGGAAATATGTTTGATATATGGCTGGATTTTCTCGAGAGGTGAAAAGCTAGGGATCGTGGTAATATGAGAGGAAGTGCGGGAAGATGTTAACGGAGAAAGGTTCCGCTTTACCGTGAAAGCGTGGGAGGATGATCATTCTTGTGTGGGCGGGGCGTTTTCCCGTTAAGACGGCTTTCCTCTTAATTTTAGTTGATTGGAGCGATGGAGTGTTTATCTATCCAGCGAAATCCGCTGAATCGCTTCTTTGTCTTCGAAGAAAGGTGAATCTCAAACTCATGATTTGAAAATGAGATCAAATAGAGCGGCGTGTTTTCAGAGATTTTTGAAAAGGAATTTGCTATGAGAAGCATCGTTTTGTGCAGGACGAAAAAAATGCAGGTATGGAATTATTAAAATCTCGAGAGATTTCTTCTTAATCGAGCATTTTTTGCTCCCGGTAATTCGTTGTTTTACTTTCTACTTCCCTCTGAGTCATACTTCATGCGCCTCTGCATCGTATCATATCATAGCATCTAATTTATCAGAATGAGTAATAATAATGTGACCTTATTGGGGCGAGATTGAGACTATCAAGTCTCTTCTTACATAAAACCCTTCGTTTATGAAGTTTAAAAGAAAGCTTGAAAAAAATGCGAAGAAGAAAACTACTTAACTACTTACTAGGTTTGTAAACCTAAGTTAAAACTTAGGAGAATATTAGGAGACAAGGAAACACCCACAAGAAGGTCAATGTGAAAACCCTGCGGAAACTACTGTTAGTTAACAAAGTTATAGGAAAAGGCAGGTTAAATTATGTTTGATTATGCATAGTGGACACATTTGTCAAGTACATAGTGCCGGAAAAGCAAATTCCAATGAAAATTGATAAGTGGATAGACTTATAGACCTGAATAACGAATTACCTCTCAAAAACGGTTTTATGAACAGTAATTTTTCCGGAGATTGAAATAAGACAAAATGTTTATAAGAGATGATGTGTATATTTGTCGTAGTTATTTCCTGACTTTCCCGATGGCCAGTCACTCGAGCTTTGGTTATATGTGAATTAGCAATTCAAAGGGCATTGATGATTACTATTGTTTTAGGCTGTGGATCTTTATAGTCTGCTACATTTACAATCATTAATAATCATACTAGAAAAATGAAGAAGGAAATGCGATTAAGTCAACACAGTTTGACCAATGAAAAATACAAAATAATGTGCAGAAATAAAATATATGTAATGAAAACATTAAATGCATCCATACCATCTATTTATAATAAGTTTCACGACTCTATATTTCAAAAACCATTCTTCAACTTCTATTACAATTGAAAGAGAAAAAGTCTGCCGCAGCCGGGAATCGAACCCGGGTCCCCCACTTTCCGGCTGCGGCAGACTTTTTCTCTTTCAATTTCTCCATCTAAATTCAAAGCATGTGAACCATGCGTTACTCGTCGCTTTATTCTATTACAGATTTCAAACTATGTATGTGTAAAATTTCAGTGTATGTACTTCGTTTTAAACGAAAGTTACTTTTCCCCTCAGTTTTATTCGATGATAATGCCAGTCATTGTAACCATAGTAGTTGGTAAATAAAAGTAGTAAGTTAACATAGGAGTCGAATTTTATTAATATCGAAATTGTTAATAAAATGGAAGGCATCCGTTATGAATCTCTCGCGTGATAAACGATGAAAGAAAGTAGAAAATATTGGTAAAGGTGGGATGAAAATTATAAAAAGGAAAAATGTTTTACTACAATTTTACTCATAAAATGGAAATATTTTGTCTTTTCAACCCGGTTTAGATTTATAAGGAACGTGTTCGTTCATTGATATCGCAAACCTACTGCTGTCGGTATTTCAACTTTAATAAAAGATGAATGTATTTATTTAGCAATTCACGAGCAATTTGAGGTAGGATATTCTGCCTGTGACAGTTCAGTTTCCGATGAACTTAGCTTCCAATTTTGCGGTAATATCCTCCAATCCAAAGTCGCTTATTTTTTCTGCGATTCCATCCAACGGAGGCAGGATTTTCTTCCTTGTATCAAAGCGCAGACCAAACGTATTAAGTCATTCCGTGCACGACCCTCTCTTAAGACAGATGCGACGATTTTTTCGTATTTTCTCTCCTATAAATTATTCATCGCTCTCCTTTCATCCGTGGTCTACCCTCTGAGCATCACTTCTTTTTATTTCATTTTCCCTCCATTTGCAGATCTCTCTCCATTCATCAGAAAGCATTCGATCATTTTAAGAGTGATCCAGACATCACTTCTTCACTGATGGATCGTTATATACGTAAAATGGAAATTCGATAAATCACTATCGTTAGAGGACTTATTTTTATCGAATTTCCTTCCTGAATGTTTATTTTACAGTAGCACCCTTAAAAAAAGCACGCTCTAAGAACGAATCTGTTTTATCGGTTATATCCAGTGAGCCAGCTGGGAAATCCCTCAGATAACTTTTTTAAGTGTAATAGAGGAGATGTGACCAATTGTATTGTTGCTATCGATAACATCCTAAAATTTGAATTGTTTGATTCAAAATATGTTATTTAGTTAAACATAAGTGTTCAACATTTCGGTAGGTTCATGTACATTATTATCCCCAACTAATATGCAACTCAATGGCATTTCTTTCGTTTCTTGGCAACTTACTCCACCCTTTATATCATCTATCATATTTTGCCGTTGTTATTCTCTTTGTCTCTTCCCTTGCATTCGACCATTGCACCAATTAAACATATATTCCCTATCAAATCAACACTCTGCCATTGCCATATTCATCACTACCATCTGCCAGGTGAACATACTACAAACTATCGCGAAAGTTCGCACGTGCAATATTAAATGGCATATTTTTCGAGGTATTGATCGTCAAATACAGCAACGAAATTAACACGGCTAATACTGGAATAAATCTCATAAATAATTGCGCTGATCAATTAAGTTTGGTCGTCAACTTTCGGAAAATTTTCCATTTTCCGCATCAAAATCATGAAAAAGTTAATATTTGTATTTTCATGAAACTATAATTAATTAAAACCATAAAGCAATCAAACGTGGAATACCTATTCATCTAGAACGTTAAAATTAAATCAACTTAGACCTGGATTTTGTGTGCAATTGCTAAAAGCAATTATCAAGTTATATTTTATGATGGAAAATCGTCATTGTTGGTTTACTTTTAAAAGCTAGTCCATTGGAACTATATTCTTCCATTCCCTTTGTGCCGCAAAGCATTTGCCTTAATTTATGTGTCGAAGCAATCTGTATTTATAAGTATATATAGTACTTCATAAGTATATTTATTTTGAACAATTTATTCGTAATATCCTGTGTTGCGGTATTACTTGCATACTTAATTGACCAAACAGTGTCTACACTACAACAGATTTTTAATTTTCTTGATTAATTCCTTCAAAACTAATGCGCTTTATTTATTTTATTTCAGGTGAGTGACTAATTCATTCGGATTTAATATAAAACCGTTTTAGAAATCATGTAAGTTTATCAGGTGTGAGAATTAGATTTTATGCATGAATGGAACGTAATAAAGAGTTACATTAAGCATACGAGTTTGCGTAGTTTCCGCCTAAATCTCTCTAAGTTTTCCAAGTTTCTTTTGGGACTCTCTTTTAAGAAGCCATCCTTTTCAAACAAATCAGGATGAACATTTGTCAATGCTCACCTGCAAAATAGAGTATGGATGGAATTGGTTAACGGCTGATATCATTTTAAATTTTTTGTGGAATACAGTGAATTTAGATATATTTTTGAATAACCGAAAATTTTGAAAGCTTAAAATTTAACCAATGCAGTTATGCCCCGTTATGTGATTACCTAGGATAAAAAAGGATAAGAACAACTTATACTCGTCACTACAGGATTTAATAAATAGAGTACGATATGTATTAAATTCTATGGTTTTCATTCCTGTTTCATCATGAAGAGCTACCACAAAGTTGAGGCCGAATTAGTGGACTTTATTACCGAGGATTTTATTCGTAAACGTATTTAAGTTTAAAAAGGGGACTCCAAAGCTATATATAGAAGCAGCGGTATTTAAATCTATTCACAGTTCCATGATTTGGCATTTGAAACTGATTTTGTTCCACCGTTAGTACCGGACGTAGCCATTTTAGCAAGACTCCGTGTCTAGGCATTTAGACCCTCTGAGAGAGAAGATAGGATGCGTTCCTCCCTACGTGAGTAGAATGGATAAACATTTGTAATTGCTTCAAAGAAAAATCCGTAATGAATAAATTGAAAAATGGGCTTAATTTTAAAGTCTCTTGAAATAAAAAAATCGGCTGTTTTTTGTCCAGAATATGCGGTTCTAGTTATTAAAAGGTTAACGTATTTGACCTCATAAGGAAGTAGACCGTTGTCGATGGAAACCTTGCTTGATCTGTCTCTTTGTAGAACCACTTCTCCGACAGCCAAGTGAAGGACATTGAAACCTTCAAGAGCAGATACTCCTCCGTATCGCGACAACGAATAAATAAAACCCCTCTTAGAGTACTTTATCGAAAAGTGTTATAAGTGAGAGTTTGCTATAGATGCTTTAATATAGATGTCCGCTGTGTTCCTATTACATGAATAATGGGTTTATTTACATATAATTTGAAACTGTCCGTTGCACTCTATCATTAAGCATCTAAAGATCGTTCTGTGCAATTCAACACCCCGATTTACTCAGGCGACACGTATCTATGACTCATCGAATATTTCAATGCAGGATATATCACGAATGGGAAACTTGCACACGTATCTTGTCTGAATCTAAAAGTAGGAAGCACGCCGTTTGACACGATGTAGCCCCGCTTTATCCTGCATTGCCGTCGCATCTGCTCCTGTTTGGCGTCTCTACAATCCGTCACCCATCATTTCGTATACGTAACATGAATTTGTTAAAAGCGGAGGTGAAAACGTTCCCCCTTCCTGATTGGTTGCCGTGTTGGCAGAAAACTTCCAACGATCTCCTCTCCGCCATTCCAATTCGACAGAGCTGATCTCTCCTCTCTCAAACGGCAACCGATTTTGCTTCCTCTCCTTTTATTTCCTCATCCCGCCGCTGCATCAATTATAAACACGGGAGAGCGAAGTCGCAGAATGGCTCGGATATGTGATGGCTCTTTTATAGGTTTCCCGTTCATCAAGGTGGCCATTTACGTAAAAAAAGAAACGAGCATCCGTCGGGAATTGACGTATTCATGCTTTTTCTCAAAAAATAAATTCTTCCTTCGGATTCCTCCTCCTATGAAAGGGCAAACAGCCTGAGCTATTGGTGTTTCGAGGGAAAGAAGTTGCAGATGTGGACTAAGGTGAGAAGTTTACACTCAGAAAGCGACTTGAACAAGATTCTCTTAGTTCGGAAGGATATTATTCGCTTTCTATTCGTTAGACGAAGAATGTGCGCTTGAGATTTTCGTGCTCTGTTCATAACTACATTTTCATTTCATCGCGTTGATTATTTAAAGTCTAATTTCTCTTTAAATATTTTAAACAGGCGTTCTAGGTTTCTTTTCTCACCTTGTTTTGGGAAATTTAGGAAGAATTCGATTGATGGTGTTGTTTGAATGACGTCTAAAGACTAAATTTCCATGAACAGGAATACTGTTTCAGATCGGCCATTGTCAGACGATGGATGAATTTTGTCAATCCTTCTGAAACATTGTATTCGAAGTCTTTACTCTTAAATACCACAAAGAAAAATGTCTCGTTGAAAGTTGAGTTACACTAGATTGTTTAGCACAAAAGAACTTGGCCATGATCATGTAAAAGAAAATTAAATTTTCAGAAGGAAATGTCACGGATTCTGTACTTAATGATGGGCATATGCTGGTTGGTGATTTTTAAGTTCTGTTACTTTGAATATTCAGTTTAGCGTTTCCATGAGAAATATTTAAGGTGAAGTAACATTCTTTAGATACACTTTTCAACGTATTTTTAAGCAGTTATCGTAAATTTGGAGGTTGAAAAAATGTTTTTCTCCAACAACGGAATTTTCCACGCTCCAGCTTTATCAGGTGTTGACTCTACGTTAAATTGGTAGAGTCTTATGCAATTCAGTTAACTGGAAGATCTATCCTTGCTCATATCGTGGTATTCTAATCTTATAGTATTAAGTGGTTCATAACTGGAGTGGATAAGTCTGCTGGATATTTGAAGTCTAATTCTGAGGTACGAAAAAACATTCCCAAACAGTGTGGAAGAGACGCGGAATGAAAGCTCAGTGGTTAGAATCCGGAAAGTCTGAGGCCTGGGTTTGAGTCAAGTCGCTATTTTCCACTCTTGTTATTCCTTGTAATCCTAAAAGTTAGTTGTGCGAAAGTATTTACAGATAGAATGTATAGAATTAATTACGTTATTTTTTTCCTTTGAAAATATCACAATTTGCGGATATTTTACATAGACGAATGATAAGGAATAGAGATGAGAATATTGAGAAAGCCTTTACAGTCAAATGCAATGCATGGAGACATTTCCATTGTATACTGCATTTGCTTGAATGGCATTTTAATAGGATTTTTTTATCTAAAAAAAAGAAATATCGCGTTCGTGGAGGCAATTGAAAGATATTGATGATGTTTTGTCAGTAGTCATTGGGTCCAATGGAAGGAACATCAGCTGTTATTAATTTTCGTAATTGTTAGCCAATGGAGCGAAGCCGGTTGTTAAGTGAATTTCTCTTCTTATGATATAATGAAATATGGTATACATAAGTGTCACGAGATGGAAGTTTTGCTTTGAAATGGCATTATGCTCCATACAAGATAATCGGTGGTAATTAGTTTAATAGTAAAGGTAATATGTTAATAAAGAAGTAGTAATTATTATTATATATTATTATTAGTAGTAGTATTGATTTAGTTGATAAGGATGTGAGCTCAACCTATGATATTTTAATTATTCAGTTTATAAGTTTTTGGTTATATTGTAAGTTTACGGTAGCGATTGAAGATCTAGAATCACGTTCTTTACTATTTGCTCAATATTTTGATCTCAGCGTCGGAGTCCAAATTGAGCTTTGATTTTTAATTCATTTTCTTCTCAGAAATCCCATTTCTCCATTTTCCATGCTTGTGCTTCACCCTTTGCAGTGCTTCTCTCTTTCTCTCCCCATCTTCCGTTCACTCCAATTCCGAACCCTTTCCTCTCTCCCTTTTCACTCTCTACCGTCCAATCGCCTCGAAAGAATCGATCGCGTAAGTGGCGCCGCGTAGCGTCGTAGGGACGCAACGTTCGTCGCAGCCAAAACGTCCCCTAGACAGTCGTCACGTGCGAACGAGGTCCTTCCATTGGGTCCTATCAACCCTCCACTTCCTAGTCTTCCTACCTTCTGCACTTTTCTCCACATCTATTTGCTAAATTATGTAAATATATGCTTATACGATTCGTAACGGAGGTTGAGAGGAACTGCTTCATCGAATTCCATCTCTAGGTCTATACGAATATGCAAATATTACAATATGTATATATTCGCCTCCAGATCTGGTGTGTATGCAAAACGATATGCATCATATAGCTTTGACCTGTTAATCTCTAGCAGTTCAGCCTCAATTTCACTAATTTTCCGTAGGTATTAATACAGTGGATTCTGCATCCTGTAAGTATTTCGACCCACTTTACTTGGTGGCACATTTTCACTCTCTAATACAGATTAGACATTATTATGCAAACAATTTTTATGTACATATATAATATTTTTGCATATTTATAACCCTATGTTGAAGATATTTTAGCTTCGTGTTGGAAAAGAAGACTGGTCGATCGATACATGGAGATGCTTCTACATGAAATACTTGTTTGATTGAGCTCATTATTATAAATAATAGAGTTATTTATGGCTTCATGCAGTTTTTAAATCTGCGGCTCTGTTTAATGAATCTTTACTTTGGAAGACGACAGCTCAATGAGGTTTTATAAAATCGCAAAAGTTGGAAAACGAATTACTTATGGCTCCCGGATAGCCAAGTGGGCAACGCATTCGACTTCGGTGAAAGCGCTCCCGGGTTCGATTCCCGGTGGGGGACTACGTGCAAAATGACCTTAGTTGTCGAAGCACTTCTAACAATACTGCTACTGCTACGAATGGCTTAAATTTGATGATTCATTAGCATCGAAGTATATCACTGACATTCGTATCAACTCTTTAACTTATTTCATCCTTAGATTTTGTTATTAGATACTATTGTGAATTTTTATTTCCGGCAATGGAAAGTTCCCCAAGGTATAATTATATATCCATCGTTGATCTTCATTATCTTGATTATATAATAATCACGTTGCTAACTTGTCCCACAAGCCCATTCTAAAAAAGAATTACAAACACAAACAACCATGTATTAAACTGAGGACCTCATTGTCGTTAACCCCACTTTGAAACTAAAGCCGGCAATTTTATCGACCTAACCGTGTATTTAAAAACTTAAAAACCCTTGTTTTTATTTTGGTGTAGAAAGCCTGGGTAATCTAAGGAAATTAATTTAGTATTTTCAGAGAATTTCTCAATGTAATCTAATAAAGGAAAAGTATAGATACTACATAGATTAACATTTTATTGGTGACATTAGCCCTAATTAGGCATCTTTTCCACCTAACCTCATATTTTGTTATTATATATATATACGAGTAAAAGTTGCTTGCATACTGCAAGCTTAAGGTAAGATAGATTAACTAAGGCATTGTACACCTCCTGCAACACTCCACCTGCTATAAACGGACTGCCATCCACCAACTACAAAACCTAAACGAATTACTCAAAATACGTCCATACGATTTGTC
>KZ308736.1:657321-723144 GCA_000376725.2 Ladona fulva
ATAGATTAATTATAAACAAAAAGAAACATTGTGGAAAAAATCTTGCCAACTTAAGGTTGACGAAGGATAAACCCAGGTTGAGGGAAAACTCAGAGAAGTGGGGGGAAAAAACTAATGAAAAACAAAGTAGAATAAAATAGAAATTAATTTAAAATGCAACGATAAATTTACACAGTGAAATAATTAAACAAGGTATAATAAGTATGAACGGCGTTTAGATACCTGATTCCTCACCATTTCCGAGGCCAGATTAATTATCGCCTAAATTCTGCGAGATATATATCACTGCTTTCGCCCAAAACGACGGAAGAGCGATCGTTCCTATATTCATAATTCATCCACATAATCGTTCGTCATCTAACAAAAAGAAATGTACACACAGAGAATCTTCCTGTTTGTTCACTCACATCCCCTGCCTTGGCTTTTCTTCCATCCGGAATCCCTTTCTTTGCTCTTCACCTTTTCACCGAATCCTTTCATCATCTTTTCTTCAAAAACCCCTTTCTTTTCTCGAGTCTTTTGACCTTATTCTCCAATCTCGCCTTTTATGTACGCAAGCAATCTGTATATACGCCTCGAGAAATTTCCCTTTCATCCCTACCGGCACGAATACGCGGATTTCCCCCGGGGACATCCTTGCAACGCACGGCCGTATCTCTCACGACAATCGCTCGAATCCAACACACCTGGCGATGGTTTGTTTCCTGTCCAGCTTGCGTCATAGAGCGTCAAGTGTACGGTTGGGGGAATTTCGGTGGAAGGGCGTTGCATATTTAATCGTAGCGGATTTTCATCTAAAAGTTACGGTGACCAAACGCCCTTTCCTTCTTACATTTCTCGATGGGAGGATTATTTTTTTGTCTTTCGCTACTTTAACATCTAAACGAATACTCCAAAAGCCATCAAATTAAGTCCAGTACAGATTCAAAAATCTACCTTCGTTACTTCATAAAAATATGCATATTTTATTCACGTTTTTCTAACTCGTGTTTTTGGCTTCGATTAAATTAATTGGATTTGGTCTGCGGCCATTTACCTTTAATTACCTGAATGAAAAAGGCTTTTGTAATGTTAGGTGATCGAATGTTATCTAAAAGTAACATGGTAATCTAAAGTGGTTAAAGAATTAATCACCGTAATGGAGGTTTTTCACTTGGTACTTCTTTTATTTTGTTAGAAAATCATCTTTTAACTGAGTTAAACGGCGAAAAGAAGTGAAGCTTTGATAGTTCCCTCTTAGTGTTAATAAAAGTAAATATAACATTAATTCATCTACATAAATATCCCATATACTCGCCGCATATTCCAGATGGTGCCTAACTAACGTGAATTAGCATCGCTCTCTAACCTTTTCATCGCATCTACCTACAATATGCTTTATAAAACCGAGCTCTTTAGTTGCTTTACCGCATATTTTTCGAATATGTGTGCTCCAGTTTAAATTATTGGTAAAGGTGATTCCAAGATATTTAACTGGGTCGACTGCATTTGAATTCGTTCCGCTAATTTTGTACGGGTTGTTCCCACGCAATTGTTTTTTTATCCGCTTTTATGAACAGGGGTTGGTATATATAAAACAGGTAGTATACTTTCTTAGTAATTCATCAAATTAGAAATTCAATTTTAGAGAATGACACGGTTTAAATACTAAATATTATGTTTATCTGGGATGTGTTCTCTCTATAAATGTTGCGAGGAAAAGTAAAACAACAGCGCTCTTCTCGAGACAATTTTGATTACACTGTGAAACAGATCAAGAAAGTAAACTGCCCTATTTATATAATTTCTAAGATATAGATATGGAATTGCAATAGATTAAAATAGACCGAACAGAGGGCGCACTTGCAAAATGAAATATTTGAGAAACTTGAATGGAAGAAAAAGAAGGTTGGAACACGGCTGTTTATGAATTAGAGGTTTAATTACGGAGTGTTTTTATACCTTTAACTTGAAAGGATTCTCAGCATATCATCGCATGACATCAATGATTACATATATGTACTACTTAATCATGAGCAGACCGTAATATACTTCTCTTTATTCTTTATATAAGGCAAACATTTTTTAGGATCGGTACAACTGATATGTGATAATATCTTAGACACTTAGAACAGAGGTATTGTAACTAAAATTTTGGAAGAGATGTCAAGCAAATATATTCTGATAAAGCACATCGTTGTTTCGGCCGAGCGACTTTTGATTGGTCCTTAATGTCGTTCTTAATATAATCGTTCTTGCTTGAAATCGCGAGTTATGTGGTAGTTTGTTAGGAATGAGCAATATATCGTCAAAGTTTTGTATTCCAGACGTTGTTATCTTTCTTATACGAACCAAATCTGGAATTAGCGTACACATATTTTATTTTGCTGCAAATTGGGTTTGTGTGGATGCAAATGGGAGAAAACTGTGAGAGAGGCCTTGGCTTAGTCACGTGTGAAGGAATAAATTTACCAAACATTTCTAGTAAAAACATATCAAAACTATGCTTCGAAAGCCAACGAGCTTGTTCGTTGGTATTCCTCGCTCATTACTTCGCAAAGTACACTTTCTAATTTGTGCACGTTGGTCAAGTTTGAACGACCGCTGTTTTATCCAGAAAGTAATGGCGAGTTGTTGCGGCTAACCTAAGCGCATTATAGTTCCGAGCAATCTCGACGATCCAGACACTGATGCTGTCCTCGCATATGAATGTAGTAGTTAAAGGAACCTTTTTCTCTCCGTGCGGACATTACAGCGTTTGCTGTGTACGTTGCTTAAGAATGGCAGCCCCTTATCGGCCCCTCAGCGATGTTTGGTCAATCTTCCCTTTGAGCCGAACTTGTTCATGCAAACACTAAAGCGAGCTCATTCCATTCCCTTTAACGAGAGGATATTATTCGTATGAATTCAGTCGGTGTGCTGGACCCCGCGCAGTTATGCAACATGTCGTGCACTTTTGCATTGCGGGTTGCTGCCTTGTATTAGCCTGGGGTCACCGCTCAAATATTCCTACTCATGGAGGTTCTAGTAAAGTTTCTTTTGTGATATCTTCCATGAATCTTTAACTTGGATATTAATGATAGTATTTCGAACTAAGCTGCACGTATTAGGATTGCAGTTGTCCAATCTTCGTCGCAGAACCCACAGTGCAAATTTAAATTGAACATCTTTCGTTCATCTATGCGGTAAGTGACCCTATTCACTTTTTAAGTGGATAGGTATTTTATTTTCAGTTATTGAAGCCAACTAATACATTTACGAAAAAGAATTATGAAATATATCGTTATCATTGTTATTATTATTACAAATTTATCACTGCAAGTAGGTGCATGACATAGTGGCAGTGGGAACAATTTTGAAAAATAATATCACAATTTGCACATGGTAAGTTTGAACATAATTCAATGTTCAGAAAGCTGGTTGAGTTTGAAATGTTATTCAGCAAATAATATTATCGAAGAAAACAGCAGATGCCCTCTTTAACATACGATGTATCTCGAATCCGAAATGATTATTATCTTTCGCGAGGGATACGTCTGAATCCAGTCACCTCCATTGGGGCGATTAATTCTTTGAAAATCCTATTCAACTTCTTTTATTCCGTCTCCCTTTCAACAGGGACCCTTTATAAATGATTGTATTCATATTCCCCTAAGAGGATTTTTTCATTCATTCCAATGAACGTCCACGGCGTTTTACCGAAATAAAGCCGAGGGATGTAAGTAGGAATATTAATCCTGAGAGAGTGGAAAAATAACGCGAATGACGCTATATATCTTTCGTCCTCCTTAAGTTAACCGACTCCTTCCTTCTTTCTTTCACTGCCTTTCTATTCTTCGGAATATCACATAATTCATGCGCGATATTGTTCCTTTGTAACGTTCCTTCTTCAAATATATATCCTAGGTCATATCTCGGTTTTTTATCATTCGGATATTGTATTTTCGCGTCGCCTTTCCCAATCGCAACCGCTAACAGCGAGATTCGGAGAAACATGAGTGGTATTGTGCCATCTTAACGCTTGTTTTAATTTGTAAGCGTACTAAATATCACCTGAATTTTTTAACCAGAATATTTTAGCTTCCTTTAAGTTTAAATTATTGGTGAATAATGCTTAAAGAGATTGATATCTAATATAATAAATAATGAATCGATAATACATGGATTTGTATCGACAGAAATACAGTAATTTTTTCACAGCTTTAATTAAAAGTTTGCCTTATTATAGGACGAGGAATACACATTAGGTACGTGTAAATTATATTTGTTCCTAGGTATCAAGTCTTTCAGAACATTGACCTATTCTCCAGCAGATAATTTTGTGGTTGTGAGAAAAATTAAAATTAATGATGGTTCAGAAATTCTTCACATATTTTCACTCGACAAGGAACAGACTACGATATGACCACAGTATGTGTGTGACTACGGGATGCGGTAAAAATGTCAAGATTAGAATAATGAGGCATGCTGTTATTGCGTAAGCCAAACTGCCTGACGAATGTCCTTTACTAATAGATTGTTAGTGATTAATTCAGCTTTTATATCGAAACTTTGCAACGGTGTCACTTTATTTCGAAGGTCGATTCATCCTGAAATGTCCGCTTGCAATTGTAGATCTATACTTTGTGTTTTAAATTGCTTTATATTCTTCATGAAGATTTTCTTTTCTTATTTATCTGAAATCAGACCATAACTTTTTCTTGTATGGGGAAGTGTTTGAAATGCTGTAGGTTAAGAATTAAGGATGTGATACATCATATCTCATTTAGGTTTTCTCTTCTGTAAATCGTTTTCTTTGACCTATTCGTAAACTAGTATCTAATACTTTTAATTATGGCGTGAACATTTTGGATGCATTCTCACTTACAAACTATGATTCGCATTAGAGCGCGTTTACATGGCTGAAAGTAATAACATGTTGAGCATAGCAAGAAAGCTATTGTTTCTGCAGAACTAATAGATTGCTATTTGCAGAACTTCCCGTTATACGATTAGAAGCATTGATGATTTGTAAACAAAACGAGAATTTTCGTTAAAGTCTGAATTTCATACTCTTATATCCAAAGAAAATAACCATATGTTTCCTCACCTCCGAACATCCGGTTAAACGCATTACAGCAAATCTTAACTCAGTACATTGGAAAACTGACTAATATACTCAAATATTCACAGGTATTAAATTTTAGTATAAATTTTATATTTTACATCCTTTTCCCCTTGGTTCCTCTTAGATATCTAACAAAACAAAACAATCGGTAACTATTATTTAAAAAAATGGGGCTATAAATATCGTCATGGTATCCGTTGATTAAGTGTATTTTTAATGAGTAAAGATGGGTTGTCGTTTTTAGAAAGTTTGTCGTTGTAGAAATTTTAAGCTAAAAATCGGCGATAGTCTAAAAACGACAAGAGTGAAGAAAAATTTGGAGATTCTAGAAAACAAAGTCTGCTGTTGATAGAAAAGGAATGCACGGGCATAATTTGTGGAAGGCTTTCTGAGCAACCTGATTTCGAATCTCCGGCACTGTAAAATTTAAAGTAGCCTAGGAAGTTGGATCTAAAACTATCAAAGGTGCTAGGTGTAGGCCCACTCAAGTGTTGAATAATTCACCAATGTGCGAATGAATTTTTAATCGTGTAAATTTGCAAACCTTTTCGAGTCTTACGTTTCGAGTTTTGGGTGAATGTATATGATATTATACGATATTGTTAGATTCTTCTTTGTTTATCATAGTTCATCATAGTTTTTGGATGAAGTTAAACTGCTTTTTGTAATAGATAAGTCTGTTATGAGGTTATTCCTCTAAACGTAGTCTCTTTAGGAAATTTGATCGACAATTTTTAGCATTTTCTTGCTAGACATTTGTTGCCTTATACCTCTAACAGTGTATTACTGTAGACTGCTTTAAAATGGTTGTTTCATAGTTGAGACGTTAGAGCATAAGTAACTCTACGTAGATAATGTTCCTGCAAAGGAAAGTTTATCTCGTAGGCTTCATTTAATGTAAGAAGCTTTGTTTCAGTTAAGCTCTTCAGGATGTCTTTAGAAAATTACTTAATTTTTCTTCCCTACTTTTAAGAGGGAGGAGTTACCAGGGAGGAGCAAAATATTCTTTCTTGATATCGAAATGAATCTCGGGATGATCTTCCCGGAAAGAAGTGTATTCGGAAAGAATTCCCAGGTTTCTCTTCTCCTCTCAAAAATGAATTCAGGAGGAAACAGACGCAAGCATTTCCTTCTTTACATTCAAGCCGAGCTTTTGCTTCATGAATAAGAGAAATAAGACATTCCAGTTCTTGAACGCGCTAATATATCTCGCGAGAGCTCTCGGTGCTGCGTCATACTTAAATCCCCTGAAACATCTGTATCCTCTGTGGTTCAGGAATCAAAGCCTCTCCCACAGCAAATAAAGAAGATCTTAATTCCTTGCCTTGTGCGGAACGTGCTTCCTCGACTAATGATTTATTTAAATCTTTTTCCGCAGTTGTTACTTCAATTCACTCCCAGATAGCCATTTTGATTTTATGAATCCAATACCATCACTGTCTTACATTTCGGTATTTTTAGTAGTGATTAAAGTTTGTTGTTGTTGCGATAAACACGTCTAGGACTGGGGTTACTTGTTGTTTGTACCAAAAGTTTGTAACCGAATCGGCATTTACGCAAGCCACCAATGTCAATTCGCCATAATGAGAAATAATGTACCAAATTACCAACATGGGTTTGCTAGAAAATCTTTTTAAAGAGAACCAATTTTTAATGGCTAGGAATTTCTGCTATTAATATTGGAAAACTTCAGTCTTAACACCTGCGTATTTACGTATAAAAAAGGAAACATGGAAGATGCCTGTTGTTAAAATTCGTCTATTCCTGAAAATGATTGTTAGGCTATTGAAATTCTTATTGGTTGATTTTAAGATCGTCATAATTCCCAGGTCTTGCTTTGTTTTCATTACATAAACTCGGATAGCCACTATAATGCCTAAAGGAGCGTAATACAATTATATTCTTATTGCTATACTTAACTTCTTCTACCCTTGCCCTCTAAGGGTTTGACGTAAGGGGAGACTATATAGTCTCTTCCTGAGTAAAGACCCATTCTACTCTACAGTATTCCATTCTGCACTATTTTATTCTTATTTTCACTGTAGCTTCTGGTCAAGTTTTCCAGAGAGTATGATTATTCAAAGTTGAAAACCTTTGATCTAGGATATAAAATACATTTATAAAAGCACTAAACGTACTTTATCTTTTAATTTTAAAACAAAAGAGATGATTTCTTCAAATATAGCGAGTTACCAGTAAATTGCCGCTGTGTATCACAAAAAAAACAATTCACTGGAAAGTTTGGGGTTGCGTGTATGAATTTTGGATGACTGTTTTTATAACTCGCCATTTCACCAGGAATGTTTCTCCAATAAGTTCAAATCCTTTGCCACCACGTTAATATTCATGAAGCTGTCACTGATGCCTGATAAATACATTTTCATGATCCAAGTGGTTATGATAGTATGGTTTTCCTCTGCGTTTGTTTTCTGTTGGTCCATCAACTTTACGCCTTTGACCGTTCTACATAAAATTTGCTGCGCTCCAAACATAGAAGGTTCGTGTTCCTATAAATCCAGTTTTGCGTCATAAGCAACTAATGTGGTCATTTTTCCACCGAGGGAAGGATGGTTGACCGCCGTTTAAAATCGATTCATAATTCAGTCCCCTCCCGGACTCGATGTACAGCAAAATCAATATTTGAATGTTATCCCTCCGAATTTTCCTTACACGCTCGTTTTCAGCCGAACAAAGAGTTTATGACGGATTTGCTTTCGTGTCTGGCTTCTGTGAGTTATTTTCTTCAATAGAGCTGTACACTTTATTAAAATTTCATTTATTTAGGATGAGATCAATTGGAGGTCAAGATTAATTTTCTGATGGAAATTATTTTGACGTAACGTTGAAGCTTTTCCTCATTAAAGCGGTAAAATTAGAAGAAGTGCTTCATATTTCAATCAAAATATTCGTTGAGTTTTAATTTAACGACAGATCGTGTTTCTATATTTAAAGTTAGTCAGCTGAAACAGGACGCTGTTTTTCTATTTATCTAAAAGTAGGTATTGTTTCTTTGCATGGCAACGATATTAAATCGTTAACCCCGTTTCTGTATCTAAGCCGGATTATTGGCATTGTAATTATAACTTCTCTATCAACATTTAACCTTTTTCAAACAAATGCAAACTTCCTTGGGGAAAACGAACGAAAATAAGTGGAACGGGACGGGAACTCGATCCCTAAACTTGTATTTGCCAACAGATTCTCCCAAAACAGCATTCCTGAACTTATGGCAAGTTACCTCGGTAGGTTAGTGCGGCCGCTAGGCTAATTGAGGATTCGGGATCGAGTTCCAGTCGTGTAAGACTTTTCTCATGTTCGTCTTTCTAGGGGAATTGCCCATACACACGTCTTTAAATACAAAGTTACGTAACACCCTTTTTTCAAATGCAGATTCATGGATGATTTAAAAACCTTTGACGTTTGAGGTCAAAGTTTACAGTTTACCGGCCATGGTGGCGCAGTCTTTAGCGTGCCAGTGTTCCAACTCCAAGTCCCGGGTTCAAGTGCTGGCTAGTTGGGCTACCTCTCAGGCTAGGGAATGGTTGTGCGAGTTCGTAGGTTGTTTTGCTCTCGCCCACCTTAATTGCAATTCTCAGTCAAATTGATGTTTGTGGGGGCATTAAGAAATACATAAAAATAAAAATGTTGCTCCTTTTTTGTCTTCTTCTGGACCATTTTTAAAAGCTGTATTGAATTCCTCAGATATTTTCCTCTAGATATGTAAATTATTCCATTCCAAGCGATAGCGTCATGTTAAATTAGAATAACATTAGCTTACTGGTTAGGATAACCTGCCCGTCGTGGTTCAAGAATAGGAGTATATTTCCCTAGTACTTCTGTTTATTTACCTATTTTTGCGTGGATTTGAAGTTACTAAATATACGAGTATAAAATTCTCTCTAGATGGCAAACATTTATTTTCATGAATAGAAGAGAATGAATCTAAGCCTCTCCTTTTTGCAAACGCTATCAAATAATTTGTTCCTGTTTTAAATTTAATATTTAATATTTAATTTAATATAGATCTCCGAGAATCACAGAGCATTTTGAGACGATTAATTGATATAAAAATATAAACGAAGATTACAAAGTACGTAGCTCTTTTAGCGTATTCATATTCATAAATAGGCTTTGCGCATTTAAACTCAATTGGATTTGATATCCCCAGGAAGAATGGACATGAAAAAAGTCTGACGGGACCGGGAATCGAACCCGGGTCTCCCAATTGCCGGTCGGGTGCTCTGTCCGTTGAGCACCCGACGTTGTCGTCATGCCCTGTCCGTTGAGCACCCGACCGGCAATTGGGAGACCCGGGTTCGATTCCCGGTCCCGTCAGACTTTTTTGATGTCCATTCTTCCTTGGGATTTTTCCTGGTTGCGCACCATCTTGCGCAAAGTCATTCTTACCCATTTTCGTTTGGATTTGATATGATTAGACTTATAAGACGGGTGTTTTTTAGCATTTCTCAAAATTAGCCTTTGTAAGTATTTGAAGGTAAGATTCAAGGATAAAGAGAGAGGAAATCAAAGACAGTAGTTTTTGAATATGTGAGGATAGACATCTAGTAAAGTGCGCTAACTAGAGAATCCTGGAGTCATGAAACTACCTAGAGAATTATCAGTATATTTATATTCCTTTGCAATTGAGGTTTAAGAATTGTCATTTATTTCATGAAAAACATATTTCTCAAAATATCGAAAGCCAGAGTTTCTTACTTCTGCCAATCTTTCCACAGTACTATAGTATTTTCTCTTTCGTTGGACTCTTTCTGCTTCTAGAGATATTTTTGCTCGTATTCAATGCCAAATTACCTTTCTGACTCCCCTCTCCTAATATATTTTCTAAATCATCGTCTACCTAACGTCTACCCGTTCGACTTCTCTCTTTTATTATTCTGCTCCTAGACTTTAACTGTTCAAACCTTTCCGTATCTTTCTTGAAATGTATAAAAGTAACTTCAACTCATGCCATATTACTGTAATGCTGCACCTTTTTAGTAATTTATTGTTTAATTTTTTAACCGCCCATACTACGTTAGCATACGCTTAGAAAATAAGTTATCACTTATCTTTTTTGTATGTCATAAATAAATTATACGATGATCGGTAGTATATTTCTACTATTTCGTTCGAAACAAAGTATCCACAAAGTATTTTTCGACTCTAAATAATGGCGAATGCAATTAAGAGCTAATATTTCTTGGGATGTGTGTTTCCAGACCTGTGTAAATTTTTATTATCTGCCTACTTTCCCCTTCATATCGACGTTTCATGGGCTTTTGTTATGCGTAGTCGATTCCGTGGTCCATGGCAGACTCCCAAACAGCGAATCACCCGGAGTTCCAAAGTACGTATATATATGCACACTCCGGTAGCATTTTTATCCGTCCTTCATACCGTCTATATTTTGGGCGGTATCATCAGTTTTTATTCGATCCCAGTCCTCTCTCATTTCTTTTGCGATCCTCAGATTGGAAGGTCTTCTTTTGTAACCTTTTTTGCCTCCAGAATCTTCGAATAGCATCTCACGAGCCCTTTTTCGCTATCTATTCGCCTTTTTATCCGTATCTGGAGCCCATCAATACGCATTGTCTCGTTTTCAATGGGACAATCGGCCCGTGCCATTGCAATTGTCCTTTCTCATCCTTCTCTACTTTCTCCCAATTTTCTCCCTTTTACTCCCGTCCTTTATCTCTTTCATTTTTTTGACCTTCTCTTTTTCGGTGGCATTTCAGGTTGACCACCCCAAAATATCTGACTTGAAAAAATACGGTCTCCGCGAACTTGTTATCTTTGTGGAAGAAATGCATGCGCTTCATGAAGTGGAAATTTGAATAAAAACGGTCATCTCCACCTAAGTTTGCGTTGTTCTTTGTGGTTAGCATAACCGAGAAGGGGTTTCTCCCAAACCAAAGGTCATCGGATTCGTACATGTGGCAAAATGATATAATGTATGTGTGTGNTATTCGCCTTTTTATCCGTATCTGGAGCCCATCAATACGCATTGTCTCGTTTTCAATGGGACAATCGGCCCGTGCCATTGCAATTGTCCTTTCTCATCCTTCTCTACTTTCTCCCAATTTTCTCCCTTTTACTCCCGTCCTTTATCTCTTTCATTTTTTTGACCTTCTCTTTTTCGGTGGCATTTCAGGTTGACCACCCCAAAATATCTGACTTGAAAAAATACGGTCTCCGCGAACTTGTTATCTTTGTGGAAGAAATGCATGCGCTTCATGAAGTGGAAATTTGAATAAAAACGGTCATCTCCACCTAAGTTTGCGTTGTTCTTTGTGGTTAGCATAACCGAGAAGGGGTTTCTCCCAAACCAAAGGTCATCGGATTCGTACATGTGGCAAAATGATATAATGTATGTGTGTGCGGACTAACTCCGATAAGATGACATTGTGCGTGGAAAGTGTTTGAAACGGCATCATCTTACGCTGAAAGCTTTTCCGAATGCATACATCCACACGTTCGAACGGCTTAATTATAGAAATTGAGACTTAACAGCTTCACATGAAATTCAACACGTAATAAGTCATGCGGTAAATAGAGTGATATATGCAGATCTTGAAGGAAGATATAATGCTATGAAAAGAAGAAAATGAAGTATAAAGATTGAGTTTTTTGGTGAAAGAAACCTTCCTAATAATAATTGTACTCCTTTGAAACAAATATGACCGCAGGGAGCGGATTGGTTTTAATGGGTATGGAGGCTTATTAATTAGAGTACAGAAATATATTCTTAAACCTCCATTTTCTCGCATTTGGGTGCATGCATTTGACCATCAGATTGCTATGTTTGGTAAAACATTGTCAAGTTACGTTGGGTATACATTTTTCAGCTGTAAAGTCGCGAAAAGTCTATGTTAGTTAGGTGTGATGTTTGTAATAACTTTTCTTCTTCCATTTCCTTTCCGCTTCTGCTCAGATGTTTTTCGGGATTGCTTACAAAAGAGCTTTTATTGGAAGATTGTGTTGATTAGACAATACCATTTGCTTGAGCCAAGGATCCGTTTGAGAGAAAGCGCACCTTCTGAAGATGCTTTTCTAGTTATAAGACAAATTTACGTGAAACTTATTTGTTTAAATTAAATATTAAATTAAATATTTGATGATGTATTAATAACTGTTTTCCGGATGTTTCAATCAAATGCAGTCGTCCAATCATATAATGTCCAATCGTATAATGTCCTACAAATGCAGTCGTCGTCAGTGGCGTTAAACATATTCATTAAATGATACTCCTTAATTAATTCATATCTGTAACATGAACATCCTTAAATACAATTAATGCTAATGTAAACAAATTAAATATATGAATGAAATCAAATGAAATGCATAGAATAATGACACCAATATATAGATAGTGATAGCGGAGAAATTTTTCGCTAGATTAACGTAATAAACCCAAGTTTTTAACATAAGGAAATAAATTCACAAGAAAGCACCAACCAAGAAAAAATTTCACAAACTTTTTTTCATACTTAAAAGATGAAGCAGGACGAAGTTATCTGAGAAAGAGCATGTCGTAAAAAATTCAATAATCATATTTATGGATGGAAATACAGAGATTTAAATAATAAAATAGAAAGATATTTACAAATAAAAATTCTAAAATTAAAAACTATACAAGTAAGTACGAAACATAGAATAAGATTTGTAACATTTTTATTTGCAAAATCATTCTGAAGATTAATAGAAAGTCTTCTTAGACTGTGTTTCAGAAAATTATGTTAAGAAAAGAAAATTATTCACCAGATTGTAATCTGATTTTAAGAATAGAATGAGCAATATTTATTTTGATTTATCAAAATGATGGTACCAAAGGAGGAGATATGGTGGTGGCAACTTGCTTGTGAAGATCACAGTTTGCTACCGATCAAGTAGTCATGTGTCCGTTTACGCCGCTTGTTGATATTTCCTTGGACAGAGGCTTCCAACCAACAAGCAAACGGCAAATTAGTGTGCTGTACAGTTTCTGTACCTCAGAGTTGTGGCGAGCTACATATGCTTATTGATTCGCGTAGAATTTGCAATTAATCTTGAGGGACATTTGTTGTTTAACGGTACATTTTACAATCGGAGAATTACCGCAAATTAATTGATTTTCCTATTTATCCCTTGCTTGGTAAATTTTAATTAGCAGAGGCGGAGTATGCTTGATTGTTGTTTGAATAAATTTACATAGTTTAAATTATAACTTTGTTGCTGAAATGTTTGAATTTGAGTGTATCCTAGCTCTAAGATTACTGTATGCATAAAGAGTGATAATTTAGTGAAAAGAAAAAAAGGTATCCAATTGTTTTAAGGGACGATAAATGACAATGGTGACCTTTTTCACCAATGACCTTTTTTCAGAAATAAAGTTTTTAATGATGGAAATGCCGTTGATTCTCTATGGGGAAGGATATTAATAAATTGTGTCCCTGTACTCATAAATATTAGTTTTGCTTGATCGCGACAAAATGACAGCCCGACTGTCCGTGGATACAATTTAACTGATTACTTAACTTTCATTTCGTAAGTTTGATGTAGCGGTCGTTTCTGGCCAAGCTAAGATTTCAGGAAGTTTTATCTTCTTCATGTACTCTATCGCTGATTATTTTAAGTGGGTCTGAATTCCCTGTGTATTCTTATGGGAAAATGAAAGAGCTCGAATTCAATAATGGCTCTTCAATGCGACCATTTGTTTATTACCATTACATTTCCTGTGCTTTACTAGTAAACGCCCCCCTCTTTCCGCCAGGTGGAACTTAGCTATTCGTATTTTAGAAAACATATCCGTTATTACAATATATACAGACGTTTTACTTTTATAAACATGAAATAATTTCAGTTGTGAACCGAATCCTAGATTCCATGACCAGAATAATAATCTTTGATATATTTCCCTTCTTTTGGTGCATTTCCTATCGCTGTTCGTTCTAATATAATTTCGCATAATCAATAAATCTTTCAAGCGATAAAAGTGAACTTAACATATATTTTTTATAGAAGGGCTTTTGCTTGTCTGGGGTCGAACCGGGGACAGTAAGGCATGCGCTTCATGAAGTGGAAATTTGAATAAAAACGGTCATCTCCACCTAAGTTTGCGTTGTTCTTTGTGGTTAGCATAACCGAGAAGGGGTTTNTAAAAAAGCTCTTTTATGAACGAGTAAGGGTCCAGAAACTTTATCAGGGTCTTCTCTATTATTATTTTTGGTCATTTGGGCAAACAAACTGCTCTCGAATTTAAGCGAAGCCTGCATTAATGGGTGTTATAAGGAATATTTTTCTCGTATTTAGGTCGCATTATCGATTTTTTTTACTGCCATTATCAAAATGGTCTGAATACGTATGAGTTAGAGGTTTAAAGAAAGGAAGAGACTTAAAAATAACACATAGGCTCAGTTTTTTCCTTTTTTGTCCTGTATCCTTTTATATTGCTATTGATTCCCTGTTTTCTTATTTGCTACCCTCATTGGGATTATAAATGTTCCATTTTTTCACATTAACTAATACATTTCCATACTAACACAAATATATTGCTGTTTTTTCTGTTGATTTTTATTTGTATTTTATATATCCTATCTTTGTTAAATGACACAGTTTGCGGTTTTCTAGTATCCATTCGCCAAAAAATTAGATGTAGGAATTACTCAACTCCATCTCATTCTTTGATATTTTCCCCCGACATCCATTTTAATGCCACATATGATATATCTTAAAATACCCTCAGGTTTTAGTGAAATAAGACGGTGTATTCGGATTCATCTCCTTCATCGCTATTTATCTAGGAAGGAATATTTCACGTGGCGAAAGGTGGATGTAACATATTCTTGGAAAAGAAGGGATAGTAATTTCCTTTCCCCTTATCATGTTTCACCTTCCTCCTCCCAATCCATATACTCTTTCTCGACCCTTTCTTGACCTCCTTTTCCTGTCTTTCCTCCCGTTTCTTCCTTATCTCGCCCCTCCCGTTTTATATACGTTACCTCAACTAGCAAGATTTATGTCCTTCCTCCGGACTCCTGCCTTGGCTCTTACGCCGCGTGATGCGAATTAAAGATTTTGATGCTATATTATGGGATATTTCTTCTGAGTGAAATGCCTTACCACGTATATGAACTACACGTTTGTTCTGCATGTTATTTCTTTAACTTTTCAGGCTGAATGATCTTCTGTAAAGAAATGGGTTCTGAACATTTTTGTGACTAACAGTCTGCAAGGGTTCTGGTAAGGAATTTTGGTTAGAAAGAAGATTCTTAATAAAGTTCATCATATTGTCTTTTTCAATCACAAAATATATCTTCTATCTATGCAATTTGTATAGAGTTAAATGCAAGGAAGCATTCCTAGTAACATTTCCAACTGTATTTTCTTGAGAATACTATTCATTTTAGACTTATTTTCAAGGATACACTTAAACTTTTATGATGTGCTCAATGAGGTGACTCAACTGTGGAGCTCAATATCATTACGTCTGCAAATAAATCATTTTTGTGTATGGCTTATGGGTGTATTTGCAATGAGGGAAATAAGTAAAACTTTGCAAAATAATGTTCTTAAATAGTGTTTATAAATAGATGTGACAATTCCCCACGTTTCCAAACTTATGAATCCGTCAGTTTTTATCTGTATCCATACAAACAATGATTTAATTTATAATGTTTAAAAATATGAATATTTGTGGACATAAATGCTTCAAAGGTAATCACAGTCGGACGACTTCCATTAATTGCGAACGACGAGTGGTTGTACAATTCCACCAAATTAACTTGTTCTTTCTCCCCTTTACAAATGAATTCGAATCTCAAGTTTGAATTCGTCGAAATTTCGTCCTCTCAAAATTCCATCAACAACTGGCACGCATGTTATATCTCATGTCTCCTAACATAAAAGAGTCAGAAATAGCTCACAAGCATGTCTTGTAAAACGCGAAAAAAATCCTCTTTATGGTTGGCTTGAGAGCGCACTCATTTGTTTTAATTGTACCCATGTGTTTGTTCCGCGTCCCACTTCCGTTTTCGCCGAATGTGCTGCGCCCTGTCTTTCGTAATCCATTCCCCGAGCAACTCTCCTTCCCAAAATTCCCTCCAATTCAACCTTCGACCCTTTTCTATTCTCCATTCACGTTCCCTGCCTTCTCCGATTTCGCATTCTTTCTTCTCTTTCCATCTCACATTATTTGTCAGTCTGAATATTTTTTCCGCAGATTTATTCCTCTTTTCTTTAATCGAGTATAGCACGTTCGAATAATTTTGCGTTATCGTTCTTTTTATCCGAAGGAATTTCCTTATTTATTCATCACATCACAAAAACTACAGTGGAATAAATAAGCGTGAGAAGTTATGTATAAAGAGTTGGGTAAATGTAAAAAGCAGAGAAACAAAAATGACTGAAGAATTCCAGTCATTTTACGCGAGAAAAAATCATTTAGTTGCATTAAGGAAGTCAAGTTGAGTTAATAAATCGGGACCACATGCCCTGAAATTCAGTCGTATGTAAGAAGAAGAGTTTATGCCTCGATATCGAATGAATATTTTCCATTCGTCTTTTGGCATAGAGAAAAAAATATCTTTTATTTACTTCAGTCTTATCTTTCTCGAATATGACATCTACTGAGGTATGAGGTTGTCCTTAATTAATAATATAAAAAGTGTCGTTTATAGAGTTATTGCCTTCAACATATATGCAAGTATTCCAACTAGAGTATCCTGGTCCAATGTGGAATGTAAGGACTAACTACCTCACCCCTCATATTTTCTTATAAGCCTCATTTCCTTCTCCGAGCTAATGGCGCAGGTGTTGAGGTGTTAAAGTCTTGCCTCGACTCTCTACAGATAGGCAGACATGAGAGAGGGGAAGTCTTTTAAAAGTATTGATAAAGAGATAACCGTGACAGAGCTAGACTAGTTCATATATCAGCATCGGAGATGATCCGAAAGGAAGGGACACTATAATTTTTAAAGTTCAAGGATGAAATTATTATACTCTTTCTTAAGTTATGATTGGAAGGAGAATAAGCGGGCCATATTGAATAACATTTGGGGAGAAGAGAAGTTCAAAGGAAAAAACACATTTTAAATGGTCAGTAGACCCGTGATACCGGATATCATATCATTCCTAATAGGGACATTGCTTTCTTTTTAAATCTATTATTATCCTAAAAAAGCTCTTTTATGAACGAGTAAGGGTCCAGAAACTTTATCAGGGTCTTCTCTATTATTATTTTTGGTCATTTGGGCAAACAAATTGCTCTCGAATTTAAGCGAAGCCTGCATTAATGGGTGTTATAAGGAATATTTTTCTCGTATTTAGGTCGCATTATCGATTTTTTTTACTGCCATTATCAAAATGGTCTGAATACGTATGAGTTAGAGGTTTAAAGAAAGGAAGAGACTTAAAAATAACACATAGGCTCAGTTTTTTCCTTTTTTGTCCTGTATCCTTTTATATTGCTATTGATTCCCTGTTTTCTTATTTGCTACCCTCATTGGGATTATAAATGTTCCATTTTTTCACATTAACTAATACATTTCCATACTAACACAAATATATTGCTGTTTTTTCTGTTGATTTTTATTTGTATTTTATATATCCTATCTTTGTTAAATGACACAGTTTGCGGTTTTCTAGTATCCATTCGCCAAAAAATTGAATTATATTCTTTAGCATTTAATAATGGGTTAAAATCGGAGATGATTTCTCCAAATAAATAGATATTACTTCAGGCATTCCGCAAGGTAGCGTTCTCGGGCAATTGCTATTTCTTATTTATGTAAATGACCTACCAACGAATATTAAGTCCGAAATCAGATTATTTGCCGACGACTGCATTCTATATAGGCGTATAACGGAAGGTCAGGATCGCGAAATATTACAAAATGACTTAAATCAGTTAGCCGAGTGGACGAAAGTAAACAGGATGGAAATCAACGTCAGTAAATGTAAGCATATCAAGTTTTCCAGGAGAAAGTCTTTAATACAGCACTGCTACTCCCTTAACAACGAAAATATCAGTACCGTAACCGAATGCAAATATTTAGGTGTCAAGCTAACTGAGAATCTAAAATGGAGAGGGCAGGTCGAGGATATAGTCGCGAAGGCTTACAGGAATCTTCATTTTGTAATGAGAAGCCTAAAGCGGAGTGGGAAAGGTGTCAGGGAAAGAGCGTTCAAATCACTGGTCAGGCCGATTATAGAATATGCAACGAGTGTATGGGATCCCCACGAAGTAGGCCTTATTAAGAAACTCGAAGGTGTACAAAGGAAGGCAGCTAGATATGTAGTCGGCAAACACAAGAAAGCAGAAAGTGTAAGTAAAATGCTAGCTCAGTTAAAGTGGGAATCATTAGAGTCGAGAAGGAAAATATTTAGATTAGCCGGGATGTATAAAGCATGGAATTCCGTAGAAGGCTGGAGCGAACTGAAAGCCAGGTTTAACCTCCCTAGCTATATTGGACGTGGCAATCATAATTTAAAAATCAAAGAACGGGAACAGAAAACAGATACAGCGAAATATTCATTCGTAAATAGGGGTATTAGAGAATGGAACGCTTTGCCTGGAGAAGTTCTCATTCCAATGCCGAAGAATGTAAAAATTTTTAAGAATAAGCTTAAACCTCATTTGTAATAATTTAAGGTGTAATTTAATTTTATGTATTAATATAGAATGTAGAACTAGTCATATGAATTAATACTTAGTAAGATGTACATGACTATATGGACTACCTGCCATGTAAGCTAGCTTATCTATTTGTCTAATTTTAGAGTAATTTTTATATGTATTTATAGTTCTAGGATAAGCTATACCTAACTGTATGTACTTTTATGTATCCTTCTTTGTTTATAAATTTGTATATGTAATGGATTGCCTACGGGAGGTTTTTGGAGGGTTTTTCCTCCCGTCCTAGGGCGAATGCCAGGCAATCATATTTTTTCATGTAATGTTCCCCCTCCAACGCTGCCACCGGGTCAGAAGGCCAAATTGCAGTGTAAATTTAAATAAATAAATATAGAATTTTTAATACAAGAAACGGAGTCTTGCTTTTCGAACAGGTTCAATATAAAAATAGGCTATATCATTCGATGGGCAATTTGATTGTAGAAATTGGTTTTAATTCCTTTTCGGAAAGTTTTGTTTGTAATTGGTGAAAGATTAACTGTAATCACACGGAATTTTTCTTAAACGTGATCATTTCGAACTGAAATACAATTTATGATGTTTTGGGAGATATGGCTTAAGATTTCACTCAAAATATTTCATGATCTTGGAGAGGGAGACGATTTGTAACTTATTCTGTTATTTACCTCTACGTTCTGTAATCTTCTGTTTGTATCCCTACGTTCATCTTTAAAATCGCAGCGCTGGCTCTAGCTATGTAGGGAGTGGGATACTGGAATTTTCTACTCTCATTCTTAGCTTTTGTTGCCAAAAATGTATTAGCATGAATGAATGTTTATTTCTTACTATGTAATATCATATCATTGCTATAATTTGAGGTCAAAACTATGATCAGACCAGCAAAAGACAAGAATCTTGGCGGAAATCCGATTTAAAAATATTCCCACACGTATAAATAGTACACAATTACAGTACGAGTTTATACATTTGTATCGATATTTACGCATATATTTCTCAATACTAAAAAGAAAATCGGCAATTACGACATAACGTAACTAAAAAATTCTTCTTGTACTAACCATTACTATCAGTACCAATCTCTGCAATAGTACCAAAAGTAGTGCTTAGTTGATGAATTTTTTTTTCAAATTTATTAGTATTTATGCCATTTATCGATATAAAATGAGACCCCAAACATTTCGCAAAGATATTTTTGTCTGCCATTAATCTATTAATAGACCTGTATTCTATCAATTAAAAGCATTATCGTGAATACCGAAATGTTTACGTAATATTAAGAATGAACCATAGTATGAATTACTTTCAAAAAGGCTTCATCTTTATACGTAAAATAACTTTAAAGGCCGTGCTAGACATTAAAGTGTCCCTTAAATACAGAATCTGCAAAAACCACGGACATTTCAGAACCGATAGGGAAGCTATGCAAGCAATAATTACAACTAATTACAGTAAAATGTATGTACTATAATGTGAGAGGTATAATCTTGCACCTTCTTATGGATGAGAATCTTACAAATACGTCACTGGAATACTTCGCTCAAACTAGAACCGAAGCGTCGATGTAAAATGGAAAATATGTACGAAATATTCGTTTGAAGATATCTCTCTCTTGCCTTGACTCTGCTTTACCCCTGTAGATAACGATGCCTCAGATATCTCGCAAGCCTCAAATTACAGCTATACTTTTAATTTCCCTTTCTTAATTTGCTCGTTGCGAACAACTTATTTGTCCACACACCCACCCTTTCTTCCTTTCTCCATAAATGAGTTTCCGTGTTTGTACGCCGAATCCCATTTCTCACCTTCGTTTTCCTTCCGAGTCACACGTGAACCGAATGCAAATTTCGGCCTTAATTCCTTTCGAAAGGTGACTTAACGCGACCGTCACTTCTTTTTTTTCGAACAACCTTCCATCCGCATTTGCGTTGCTGCAGTTCTCATCTTTTCGTCTCGCCGTTCACTTTTTTCCAGGCGCCGGTTCTCCTCTTTCTTCCGTTTAGTGCACGCACGTAGTGAGTCTCGCGTGCTCGTCCGCGCATTATACGTGGTCGCCTCTCGTAATCATCGGAACGTATCACGGCAACTATCTTGGGGGCGGAAGGATGGAAGTTTCTGCTCCATCGGTCGCTGCATTATTCAGATCGTATTCGCAGAAAGGTAGACTGGCGACGAAAACTCCTCCCTTTGGCGAGGATTCCGTCGAAGTTGATTTTATATTTTATCGAGTCGTGATGAGACGCCTCGTGCGGCGTAGGCGAGTAACAAGGGAAGTGTCACGGGCGCAAATCTCAAAGTAACGACGCCGATTCTTCGAATAAACAAAGAAAGAGCATTTAGAATTTTATTAAATTTTTAATCCCTCCGTCCTATTTTTTCACCGAAGTGAATGCTATTTCATTATACAAGTAGCTTATTACAATAAATTACAAAACTCATAGAGATGTAGTTAAATAAGTAACAAAATTTAAGTTTGTCAGCAAGGTCCTCCTAAGCAAAAGAAGACCCATCGAAAGGTGCCAAATTTTACGTAAAATTATATAAAAGTCATTATAAAGCTTAAAGAAAGTTAATACAATATCACAAATATGTACGACGAGAAACAATTAAGATACAACAATGTAAAAACGTAAATAAAATATATTTTGTTTCCAGTGCAACCATAAACATCCACTTGCTGGACAGTCACCATGGTGATCACCCCCTGCCACACGCCGAAAGGCGGCTTGCAGGGTACTAATGTAGATGTAAATAAGAGCAACTGACCAATACACTCAAACATTCACTAAACAGGAAAATCTGATCAGCCGGGACTCTGATGAGTTTCCGTATGATAATTGATCATTGGGATGTTTATGCAGCAAAAAGACAGGCTCTCATTACGTAAAGTACCAAATTTGAAGTTCATTTTAAATTTACTCTGAGCTGTTCTAACAATTGCAGCAACGAAAATGCTTTGTCCACGAGATGAAATTTTATCATTTTTATTACTACTCTGTATGATTGGATACCAAATAACACTTTTTACATGAATCGGCACAAGCTTAAAACATTCTTACTTCTGAAATACATTCAAATTGTGTGCAATCCAAAAGTATGTAAATTTACATGGAAACAAAATTATTTAAGAAATCATAAAAAAATAACTGAAACATCTTGTAGAGACAATTCTCTGATTTTTGTCTTTAAAAGTCGTATTTTAGATTATCAAAAACTGTCTCAGGCTTAGTTAATTAGCTAGTAGCGTTATAGTAAGGTAGTGTTTCATGATGCAACGTTCAGTCCGTTGCGTTATCTTGACTGTAATGGTGATTGGAATTTCCATTAATCTATTCATATAGATCTAGGAACTACTGCGCGGCAGTTCAGGCTGATTGTGATATTGTATCTTTGACCCAAAAGAATATTTCATGAATTCTCTCCTTCGTTTTTCTTCCGTAAACTCAATTCAGTAATTAGACAAAACATTTTGCCCGAATATTTATAGATTGTGGAACGTAGCAGTAACCGGGGATTTGTTAACTATTCAAGATGAGCTATTTTTTACTGAAAAATGTTTGGATCGATAATCCAGGCTCAATTTTAACATTTCCCTTTTATAAAACCAGTTATTTCACAGCAAAAATCTTTGGCTGATGAAATTATTAGTCGGGTCCTCAATCATATCACCTCGGAAAGGTTTCCATTCCAGCGCTCCGTTTTAACACCTGACCTTTTCCTCCTTTTTCTAATTTTGTATTAATATTTCACTTCCATCCGAACGAAAATGATATCTTTCCAGCCTCTTGATGTTACAAGAGGATCCTATTTCGTTATCCCTTCACTCGTTTCAACCAGTTGTCGAGGCGACGCTATATATTCAATCTCACTGTGTACAAACTCATAGAACTGAGTGAATTTTTCACCCGTGCAAGAGAGCGTTGTCCACGTATTTTTTCCTCGAGATCTCCGAATTGTGAACGTTGAATTTTACGCCCAAACGTGGATAATTTTATTTGTTGGTGGCAAAAAATCTCGCAACTACTCCATCTTACTATGAACAATGCTGTCCTATCGGAAGTATTTTCCCTACAGCGAGGTACATACATTAATGTTTTTTTATTTTAAAATACGAATTCAGACGAAATGTGATGCTTCTTTGTTAAGGATTGAACGAGCAGAAACTGTTTTGGCGCACTGCAAATATAACTGGAGAATGTCCTGTTTAGGATGAATTTCAAAGAAAATTGAATCTCAGTTTGCCTGAACTCGTCACGAATGGAGGTTATAATGGAACCTTTTCGGGCGATGAGGTGCTATTTAAAGATATGGGAGCGAAATGAAAAGCTGGTTCGTCTATTGTTAAATGTACCCATCATTTTAGATACCAAATTTCGCAATGTATAGCAAATAAACCTCTCTTCACTGCAAAATAAATACGTACAATTGGGAAGTGAATTTTTTATAAATATTACCAGAAATAAAATTAGCTATTTCTCGATGTGTGATTTAGTTGAATGAATTTCGAAATATTTTTTGGAATCATTGTTCACATTTACTTGCGATTGACTCTGATATTTTAAAATCATATGACGAGATACTTTTATAGTAAAGGTTTATTCGTTTACATGACTCATTACTGTACTTGATGGCACTAAAAATATTTCCTCAATTTCTATTGCGTCATCTTTTATTTTATTGCTATTTCCTCAAATAACAGTTGATTGTTTATATTTCGTTAACTTTTTACCATCTAAAATGTTGCATTATTATCACATCCTCTTTACGATAACGTTTCAGGAGTTTATCTTGAGAAGAGATTTACATTACACAAAATGGCCTCTGAAGTTAAACTTTATCCCCTTATCACAGAAACAAATCATTTTTTAATTGTGGTAAAAGGGTAGATACTAAGATATCAAATCTTTTCGTTATTTTCCGTTATTTTAAGCTCGAATCTAAGTTGAAGAAGCTTGTATTTTCGAAACGAATCTCCACCTCATCTGTGTTTCTGAAGCATATTGTTTCCAGCAAATAAATATCGATTGATGTGATTACTTGGTAGTACTCTCCGATGTTGCTGCATTATTGGTCTCATATTGTTCTTCCGAGACGAAATTACGAAAACTTCGATTAAATTCGTCGTTTATTTTGTCAAAGTGACGAAGTAGATTTAGTGTGCGTTTGCGTAGACTTCGATAAAGTCTTGGTTTCTATAACGGTTGCTACGATATGTTATCTGTTCCAGAGTTTATCGACATCGGTTGCTGAAACGGAGACAATATTGACGGCCACATCAGTAATTACCGAAAAAAATAATAAAATTTCCGATCAATTTCGACGCATTATAAAACAAATGAAAGACATTTTCGACAACTATATGTAAAAATTACTGAAATAAATAGATATAAAATAAACTTCACAGAATCAGGCTACTATAAAGAAATTTGTGGTAACTATTTGTGGTAACTAAATTTGTGGCAAAAGTACAAATCATTCTTTCCAGATACAAAATAATCTAAATTATTTGAACTAATAATGATGGAAAAATACTAAAATTAACGTGTTCCATTGAATTGAATAATAAATATTTGCCCTCTGGTAAATAGAAAATCGCCTGTAATCATACAGAAATTCATCATAACCCCCTGTTTCGAGTATTACTAAAGAATACAGAAATTATTGTCATTTTTCGCAATGTACATATCTCATATACTTTACTGCCCAAGCATTTTCTTTTTTTGGCGGCAGCTCGTTTTTCAGAATCGTCAAATACATGTTTTTGTCAGCTTTTTATTTATAAATTTCTTTTTCGTGGATAATTTTTATCCACGGATTCATTTGTTTTTGCCTCACTCTTACGTCTTCATTATCTCCTTGGTAACGACTATCCATCGCTTTCCTCAAAGCCTCGAAAAAATTCTCTTCCCCCATCGATGTCTTCAGTAAGAAGCGCTCCTTTCTCATTCCTATTCATCCTTGGTGCGACTTCAGAGTCCCTTCTGTTCAACACAGCAATTTCATCTGAATCAGAACGGCACTGGTTAGTCGACATCGGGACAGTATTTGTATCAATTAACGTAAAAGAAAAACTTATACATCTCCTCATACATTTGATTAAATAGCGAATCAAAGCGATACGAAAAGGGAATCTTGAATGAGGCACTAAAACGCCTCTTCTTTTAGTTCAGTGATGAAAAGATGAGTTGACTCATAATAATTATGCGATTATAATTATCGTAAAGAAAAAACATAAATAATTTAACTCTTGAACGTGTGTCCATTAAGGGTAAAGATGCCTTAATCTACCGTGGCGCTTTACTATCCGTTGGTTGATGACTTTAATTAAAAAGTAGACGAGTATAAGTGGCACGCATAACAGATGGTTGCTTTAATTAAACCCTAGGGTGCTATTTAGCTCTCCATATTGTTTTTATCTTAATTTATCGATGCTTGCTCCTTCATTAATAAAGAAGTTAATGCCGTTTTCCTTTCTTTTCAGGTAAGCGTGGCGCTGAATTGATGGTTTTAGGTTTATCTGAGGAACTGAACTGTAAGTAAGTTTACAGGATAAAAGTTACGTTAACATAAAATTTTATAAATACGACCAATCTTTTAGGTGTATTTAATTGTTCTACCTTCATTATCTTCTTAAAACACTGTGTCAGAGCAACTGTCATCCTTGACTAGCGTGCAAACAATAGTTCGTAATTCGGCTTCAAAATTTTATTTCTATTGACAATCGCTCTCAAGGCATTTTTTTAACTATTAAATCACCACAAATTGGAGTCCTAAATCAACATAAACGAGAACAGTTCCAAGAATTTGAATAATTTGAAGGTAATCGCTCTTTCGGAAGCCAACGTAAAATGTGGTTATATCACTTTAAACCCCATTCTGATCATTCAATGACACAAAAGTTCTTCGATAGCCAATAAAATGTTATCAGTTTATATGTTATATAGGTTCTCTCCTAATTTCTTGCTGACTGATCGTGTTCCCAAGATATCTACAGGTTTGACATCCCTGCTTCTTTGCTAGACGTTCACGTCTCAAACTTTCCCAATTCTTTCGCCTTCCTTCATTATTAAAACTCCTCCGCATTCTATAGATCCATCTTAATTTTATTCCGGAATTCATTCTAAAGATATTCTATCAGTGTGTTGCGTGCGATATAAACCGTGCACAGAGATTAGGAGTAAATTGATTTTAGGAGTAAAGGAAACCGGTTGCTTTTGGAGATAAACCGGAACAGAACCGAAACTTATACGTTTTTTTTACTACAAAGATGCCCTGCTCACAATGTAGCCACATAAGAGGAACATGTACTTGAATATGGAGTACATGCGCGGAAGAATTTACAGTATTTCTTAGACAACTGAGTGTGGTCATACGAAACCCCGCTCAGAGGTCTAAATTCCTTCCCCCGCCCGTTTACGCGGCCCTAGTTAAGCCTCCTCTTGACCTGTTAACTCTCCCTCCTTTTCCTGTGGTAGGAAAAGCCTATTCCTTCCAAGGGGTTGGTAGGCATCCTCTGGTATCGTTGCAGAGGAAGTCGGTGGCGGATAGGGAGGGTCGAATAAAGGGGATGGACGGTTAAGGCGATGCGAATAGAAGAAAGCAGTAGTGGTGCTTTAGCTGAGAGGCGAGTAATTGAGGTTTGACGAGGAGGGAAGAACTAATGAAAAGAGGTGAAGAAAAGGCCGGAAGGAAATATGGACTGAAGTTCGGCGGCGAATCGATTCTCGAACGAATGAGGGTTTTGCTCTTTTTACATCCCCTCCTATTAACGATGGTAATATTTAGCTGACGTTCATCGAAGGCTTTTGAAGTCGAGGCTGGGTTTCATGCTGCGGAGTTCTCTCTCTTGAGTCGAAAAATGTGATATCGGTAAATCGATACATTGGTATTTATATCGATGCTTTTTTTTCTTGGTGGTCTTCGCTATCTTGTAGACTTGGATCTATAATGTTTACGGCATGTAAGACGATCTGGTTTTTATAACTTCGATCGTACAAATACCTACATACAGAAATAGATACAGACCTAGTAGTAACGAAGGTTTGAGCAATACTTCTGGCGTTAGAAGTCCTAAAATTAACACATGTGGGTCTGTTAGAACCCTTTACAAACACTTTCTTCCATAATTAATAGTTTAATAACCTATTAATAGACCCTTATTAATAAACTATTCTGACGCAGATTGTGTAGAAGAACAAGCAGTTATGTATTAAGGATAAACTAAATATGTCCCTGAACTAATCACTATTATAGATCTTATTTTTCATCCATAATAATTCATAAATTAAATGAATTTTTTAAACAATATCAGTTAAAATAGGCGATTAAATTAATGAGTTATAGCTACTTATCTTTGGATGCCAAATCGATCTGAAATCGCTATTCATTTAGAAAACTTCAGAGAATCTCTCTGAAGCGCGCAATCTAGCACGAGAAAGGTTCACAAGTAACACTACCTAAGCATGTGTTTCTCCAGCGAAGGATTTTATATCGAGACCTCTCTTTATCAAGCTCTTCACTTCTAAATCCTGTCATTTGAACTTCCTAGCTGTATATAACAATCTATTGATAATATTGCTAAAATCAAAAAGTCTTGAGAAAAATTTCACATGGGATCGAATTAATGAGAAATTAATTAACTAAATATGCTTTAGCTTAGAGGCCAACAGAGCCATTAACTATTTTATTTGAGTGTTATCAAAGTGGAGAGACTAATAACTGCTAATATCTTCCGATTATTTGCCTAGTTTATGTTGCATAAATTCATTCCAGCCAGCCTATGGTCTCTCCCGAGAGATCGGTAAATTTAATAATACATTACCTGTGACTCGTTCATTGTTTTTTATTTCTCTCCGAACGTTTTCGTTTAATTAGAGAAATTCACTGAAGGGAACCGCCCAGAGCTACATTAGATAACAAAGTGCACATCATTCGTTCCCGTGAGCAACGCTTTTATAATTTATTATTTACATACTTCATCTCTCATAGCTTCATAAACAAAATGTAGTCCATTTTCATTAATAATCCAGTAAATGATGGTCCTAGAACTATAATAGTATGCTTTACTCTGTTCGTGAACGACATTTTTCCGTGAGTGAGACGGATTGGGGAAAACTTTTTGGTCTGCGATTTAGAATGTTTGTGTACGTATTTAGTCGTTAAAGATCAATTTTTTTGGAATAAAGCGCTACTCTGTGCTTGTAGACTTTGGAAGTGTATAAGTATCTTTATACAATCTTGGTGAAGGAATAAAATATAATTTAGATTAATAGATTATCTATTCCTAAATTTGGAATTTTCGGACTTTTCTGGAATTTTCAGACAGTTTAGAAATGGCCCGTGGGACAGTAGATAATACTAAACGGGCGAGATCTGTCTTTCTATCTATCTGTATAAAATCTATCTGTATAAATGTCGCCAGAAACAAAAAAAATCGTCTCAAACTAAAAAAAATGTAGGTGTACATTGTGATGTATATTTCTAGATTTACAAATTCTAATGTTGATGCTGCAGGAAAAATCGCTTTCAAGAGGAAACCACAAAAATTCTTCTAAACAGTAACGATAAATGGGGTAGAATCGGTGAATATCTACTGAATTCTCTTGAATTAGGCATTGATGCTATTTATTTACTTATTACAATTTCTAATGTCTTCGAAAATCTGAGAGCATGAAGAAAATTTGTATGAATGCATACATTGTTTAGTATCTCATTTTTTTGTTGTATGTTATTAACATGTTACCAGAACATTCTTGGTACTACGGGGCTGTGACTCTGCAACGCCTTTCGCTAAAACATGTTCCAAAACCCTATACCATTCAGTACGGTTTGAGATAACAAGGAACGTTTCTGTAACGACAGAACTGAGTTGTGCCCGGAATTACCATACATCTATAACGTATCGATCCCAACGATTTTTCAAACGGTTCTCCCAAGGTTTCGTCCCGCCCAGATGTTGCCTCACTGTCTCAAATCCGGCACGACCTTGCGTCTTTTATTTTTCAATCACGGAGGAGTGTATCACATCCGCTCGAGAATTCCCTCTCCATTTGGATTATCATGCATCAAAGGAGTATCCCTCCGCCAATAAGGTTCAGTGCATCCGATTTTTACTCTCTACGTATTAACTGCGCGGGGATTCTTACCATGAATCGGTTATCGTAGATTTCGCGTAGTCAGGTGTGAATTTTGATAACGAGAAAACCTCCATCCTTGAGATTCCCGTCGGAGTCGATTAAGGGAAAAAACGAACGAGTTTACCTCGCGAACTTTCCGGCATTAGCGAGGATCGATAAACTCCGACTCTCGATCCATCGTTTTTTGTTCGATGTCGAGGTTTGGTATCGAAGGAACACATTGGAGATAGGGAGGAAGCGCAGATGCGTGTTTCGGGAATGGGGATAAATGTGCGAACAGGAAATGGAGAAAAGGGAGAATGCAGTCGAGCACAATACGTGTCTCGGCTGAAGTTGGGAGAGAGAGAACGCCGATAAATGGAGAGGAATTGGGAGGGAAGTAAATTGGAGAGAAAATGCGGACGGAAAATAGATGGAGGAAGGTGTAGAATCGAGGCGCGTTTTTAAACAGGATGTAATAAAAGAGGATGGAAAGGGAAATAGATTGGGAATATATAAACGAGTGAAGAGGTGGAATTACAATCGGGAGAATATAATGGAGGAGGAGATGACTTCTGAGAAGGACGATGGAGAAATGAATTATGCAAATGAGAAGGAAAATCTGAGATCGAGAATGGAGGTAAGTTAGGAGAAGTGGTAAAGGGATGCTGGAAGAGGAAGAATTAAGGAAGTATAAACGAGTTTTTTTAGAGGGAAAAGGAAGATGATTCGGTCGGGAATGGATTAGGTAGAAAAAGCGGTGGATTTATTCTTATTAAAATACAATCTCATCTCTCTATTAGAGGAAGTGGGTCGTTATTACTTCCCCCATGTGATTCCAGCTAATGCCAATGTTCACGTATCTTTGTAATTATAATCTTATCGTAAACAAAACCACTTGAAAGTAGCTTGAGTTCCGCTACAAGACCGTTGTTTATGGTACTGCATCGGCTGTTTTCAATGAATACGAATCGTTAATTTCATCAAAACACGTTCATGAAATGCTCATCGAAATATTCCGGTATTCTTATAAGAAAGAAATTAGAATTTAGACGACGATACGATTGTTTGAACTAAACAATGAAGTACGTTTATAGAAGGCACCACTTTGCACCTCACCATTCCTTCGGGTGGTTAGTAAAATAGGAAAGATGCACGCGAACACAAATCGCTTTTAAAAAACAAATTCATTACGCGAAGGGTTTTTGGAAATTGTGAACCAAAAGTAGATTGTTAGGTTTGTGTTTTCTCTTAATTGTTGATGGGTTGCTTAGAGAACACGCATAGGTGAGAAAATAGCGTAGGTGGCGTTGCTGAAATTTGCTTGTACATCAAGGCTATGAAAAGCTAAGATTTTTCTCTTTTTTGAGGAATTCAGTATTCGTTCGCACCTAGCGAATCTCGAACTTTATAGTTGCAACACTTTTATGTACACGCTGGGTTAACTTTACATCTACATATACCATATGTACCCTACAAGCTGCCTTTTGGCGTGTGGCAGAGGGTTGATGCACCATGACTCTATTTTCGTAATTGATTACTTCCCCTTCTCGTTCGCGGAAAAAAATGAATTTTTGAAACGACCAGTTCGAGCATCTATTTCTCTGATTTTCTTACAGTATCACAACGGCCTATTTAACAGGGAGGACGTATAATATCAGCTGCATCTTCTAAGAGCGTACTTTCTCTGAACTTATTAAGTAAATTAAGCCTTGGTTTAATTCTTCTTCCTTCTCAAGATTTCCATCCTGCGTCCTGAAGCATCTGAGCAGTGTTCACTGATTTGTCGCAACAATCTTTTACAAAACGTGTCGTCTTTCTCTGTACTTCTTCTAATTCGCCGACACATTCGCTTGTCGGCTCGGTCCCAAGCGTGATTTATTTCTCTAATGGTTCCCCAAAAGTGGAAGATTATCTAATTTTCAAGGTTTTACAATTACCTTTTACTATAAGAATTTCCAAGTATGATACGAGTATATTTAATGTCTCCATGTTATCGTCTTTTAATCTGATGTTGTAAGTTAACATAATATATGCGGAAGAAGTAAAATGGGGTATAGAAGGTTATTTTAGGTGCTATAATTAAAGAAATGCCGATAGAGGCAGATGGATTAATCACAGTTGTTTGTTTCAATGTTTGGCATTTATTTCATAATAAAGGGATAGAAATAATTTTAGTTCACATAATCCACGTCAAATGAATCAGTTGAATCAAGTTAAAATATTTTGTATTTTAAACTATATTTTATGAATAAAAAGTCGCCCATTGCTAGTTAAACAGGTGCTTGGTATCAAATCGTGCCACTTGGGCCCAAATACGCAGTAATCTTTAGGATGGTTGAGAAGATCCCAAGAGATTTAGAGACGAGGGAATGGGGAGAGTCTGAAAGAAATACGATGATGGGGATTAAATGAAGTGGAAACAACAGTGAAAGAATGAGGAAGATTGAAATTGGAGGAGCATAAAGGAGAGGAAGAGAAAGGGAATCGATGGAAGCGGAACTTACGATAAAATGTAAATTTGAACGGAAACAATTCACCGGTGAAAGTATGGAAAGTAAAACATTCGAGGAATAATAGAAGGTGGATAGTGTATCTAGAAGTGCGGGAGTAAATATCAGGTGGAATTTATGTCCGAGGAATTAGTTTGGAGGAAACCGATGTCAGCATCAAGAGAAAGAAAGGTATGGAGATAACAGAGTCCTTTAAATAAAACTGAAGAGAGGGAGTCGCCTCCGGGCGAACTTGTGGTAGTTATGGCGTTTGTGTTAGAACAACGCACATCTGCCACTTTAAATTTCAAAGCAGCATTAGCTGCCTGAAAATACGATGTCCACACCTTCTGGTTTCCATAGATTGTGCCGGAGTTTTTAATTTCTCCCAGCGTCATTGAGCAGTTTTTGGACGTGCAATTATTTCCAATCATTTCTAGTTCTTTTATTTAAATGATTTTTTGGTATCGATCTACATCTACATCTACATAAGTACCCTGCAAGCCGCCTTCCGGCGTGTGGCAGGGAAACTATTGAGGAATTCTTTCATTACTGAGCTGCGTTTATCGGTAAACGATATCTAATATTATGTGCGATTCATTTCGTTAGATAAATGAAAAATCCAAGCCAACTAATAACCGTACAGAAAAGTCTTTATTTATACCCATGAGCTACCAGCAAATCTCATACCGACATTTAGAAAGAAAGTAATTACCGAAGTAGTCAGTCTTAAGTAACTTTAATCTATAACTGAAAATGTATTACTGTAGATTCAATTGCCTGCTGTGCCAAAAAGTGAGAACTTCTGACCATTGCGGAGCACAGAAGCGATGGGGAGGGCCGAAAACATCCCGCCCCAGGGCGACTTAAGGCAGGCCTCGGGAAGCTGTGGTGGTTTAGAGAGGAAATGGAGGAAATCGGAAAGTATCCTGCGAGGTGAATGAGGAAGATAAAAGGGAAAGAACAAGAGAGGATTAGGCAAATGAGGAAGATGAGAGGGAGCTGGATTTTTACACGGAATGAGGGGCGTGGTGGAAGCGTGGGTGTTTCGCGGAGGTGGGGAAGTCAGTGACTGAGCTGCGCCATTGAGGGGAGGGGCCAACGAACCCACTCCGCAGCGCGCCCTTCCCCTCACTGCCTTCCAAATCCCTTCTCCATTGCGAAGGAAGCTGCCGCTGCTTCGCCACCCATAGACACCAACCGGGCTCCACCGCCGCTTTCTCGCGCTTCTGCCTCCCGCTCAAAAAAAAGACGATCCCGAATAATCCGGGGCGCCATGCGTAGGATGGCGAATCTCCCAAATGAATCAGTTTACTTATCGGAGTGAGACGCCGCCTTGCGTGTGACCGTGGTTTCGCCACCTACGAGCCTCTCTCTAAAAGCTTCCGGGACCAAGAAACCGTTCCCAGTGGTTCGTTCCGCGATCGTGTTTGCTTTGGAGACTGGAGCACTCGGTAGTGGATTGGTGATGTACGTTTTCTTCCTGAAGGTGCACCTGTTCTGCTTCGGATATCCAACGCCCCTTTTCCATCGGAAGAGTCTGCCGATTGGCTGCTATTCGCTCGCATTCCTTCCGATTTTTTTCGCTCTCCGACTGCATCTCTAAGGAGGATATTCCAACGGGGCGAACATAAGTGCACTCCAACGTGTCGAGAGTGTGAAAGAGAGCTGGAAAAATATAGCTCTCTCAACTCTCGTGTGTGTGCCCCTTCTCTCATAGGCACAATACCGGGTTAGCTCACACCCTTTCCGTCGTTCTTTCATTCACGTACCGTCTCTCTTTCCATTCATACTGCCTCCCTCCTCCATATATATTTTCCGCAAATTATCTTTTTATTCCCCGTGATCAGATTTGCAGCGCGTTTTGTGTGTTGATCCAGAGCGATTTATTAAATTTCCAGCCGCTCCGACGGTTAGGCCTTCCCTCTCTAAAAGCGTTATTTATCTTTACTCGTCTCTCTTCTTTCTCTCTCTATATATGTTTGCCCGAGAGTCGTTGCTTTTTTGCCAGCGTGTGGACTCTCCGTGTTTCCGATGACGCGTGGGTTTTTTTGCGTTATTTCCCATGACTGAATGAAAGATTGGACGGAAGGGGCGTTTTGAGAGGTGAAGTGCATCACGGGATAGGAGTACTGCAAAAAGAAGAAGGAAAAAAGACCGGAAGGGAGGGATTTATAATTCGCCGCGCGTCAGCTCATCTCTCAGTGAAGATAAGCCATTTAGGGTGGACACTGGGTCAGCAAGTTGGATTTTGAATGCGGGAAATAGGAGAGGGCTTTCGGGGGAAAGCAGAGCTCGCTTAGCATTCGCTGTTTCGCGGCGCCGCTCCCCGAAGCTATGCGAGATACATTTTGGAGTGTTGGTATAAACGAGTTTTAACGTTGTGGTTAACGAGGTGCGGGACGGAGGAGCGGAACGCGGCCGAAACGGATCGACGGTCTTTCACGGACATTAACGTCTCTCACGTGCCGGTGGCGAACGTGTATGGTACACTGGAGTCCATTAAAAAGAAGAAGTACATGGAACTGTTAAGTTATTGGCACTGTTAAGCTAAAGATAGCGAGGCGGTGAGCTTAGTGAACTAATCTACATGTTTAAACGGGGATTGGTTAAGTTGCGGATTGCGTTACTAAGGACGTCCATAGCAGAATATTCGTTCGTGAAGGTTGTCCATCCTGTGGTGGTATCCGAGCCGGGAAATCATTCCGGAAGACCCCACGTCTGTGAGGTGAACTGACATAGATAGGCCTCCCTGGTGCAAGACGGAAAAGCTGCGGTTTTGAGGTGCGAACGCCCTTCTCCGGTTCACCTTGAACCAGAAGAAAGAGTGGATAGGGGGGTCACGGATGCGTTGGACCAAAGAAGATCCATTCAGAGACAACACGAGGATGCTCTCTTCGCCGGGGGCTTGAAAGGAAAAAAATCCTTAAGGTGGCGCGCCATTGTCACCAGGAAGATGTGACGTATCGCTCGAGTTTGAGTGCGAAGTCAATTATCTGAAGAAGGAAAGGGGTGAGGGAGTCAACGTGACGCCTTCGATGGAATCGGTGGCCCAAATGATCGTCCGTCATTGCAGATTGGTGGGATGAGCCTGAACGTGATGCTGGTTCGCTGGAAGAACAGAGACAAGAGCAAAAAGAAAAGGAAGCTTGGTCGTCAAGGTAAGTGTGACGACATTTGCGTGGTAGATCGGATCATTTATTAATTTTTTTCAGGGAAAAACGCGTGGTCGAGTTGGTAATTTAGATGGGTAGATTAGGCGGAGTGCGAGCGGTGGAAAGTTTTCGCGGCCTTCCTCAGATTAAAAAAGTTGTCCGTTGCGGGATGTGAGGCTACGAGTTTCCTTAGATGTGGTTTTGAGGCTTCCTTGGTGTCATTATTCGATGGAATATCCTGAAGGAGATTTTCACTAATGGGGTTCTGCATTCATCCTTGCTCTCGTCGGAATCGTTTTTCCCTTTTATAGGAATCATATAGACGAGTTTATTCGCAGTACTTCTCGTGTTTATTTTGAAAATTTCATTGGAGCTTTTCCTTTATAGAAACTAAGGCTAGCCATTACTGATAACTACTGCTAACTTATTCTAATATAACTAATTAAGGCTAGCGATTAGTTATAAATAAGTAGGGAAAGAAAGTATAAAAACTTTTTTAGAAAGTATGAAAACATTTCGAGCTGCTTGTTAATCAATTTAATCTCATCTCTTCAAAGATATATATGGATTAGAAAATTGTTTACGTCCTGAAGTCAGTTTTATTTACATAGTTGATTGTAAACAATCGATTACGATTGATTATAAACAATTCACTTCTACTCCACTTCTTCACTAGCTCTTTGATCTTTGTACTGCTTTTCATAATGTTTTTCATTATGTTTACGGAATAGAATTATTTTGATATAGAAAATGTTTACAGCTTTAACGATTCATCTATTCCTTGGAATATTATCTTCAACAAATGAGACATTATTTTTTTCCAAGAAGATGCGGGTAATTTTACTGCATGTTTTGTTCGATTTCCTATCGTATGCGTTCCATTGGTGCTTTCACTCATTTAAAATGCGAGTTTGCTACAAGTTTAAGAAACATCATGTTCAACTTTTATATTCAGTATTTATGTTCGGTATTTACGGGCTGCGGTGGCGGAAAAGTTTGCATTCTAGCGTTCCAACTCCAAGTCCCGGGTTCAAATCCTTGCTAATCGTACTTTTCTGACTAGGGAATGGTCCTGTACACTCATGCACTAAACTTTCATAAGTTCAAACTGCTTCAGTTGGATATTTTGTGTACTATAATCTATATTTACGTACTGGTATTGATTACATACATGTCCATAGAGAAAACAGTTCTACTTGGTATCCCCAAATATTTAAACTTTCGAATTAGGTATTTTAGAAATATTCTGTGCCAACGAGGAATTCCTCAAACATTCAGTCAAAAATTATATTTTAACCTTTAGTGCGTTTGAATGCCGGAAATCGAGGAAGGAGTATGGAAATAATTGGAGCAGATCCGATGATAAAGGATTACCTGAAGAGCGTCTCATTTCCATATTCAGAAATTTTAGCCACTGTATTTTACGTTTTCAGAATCGATATATTAATCGTAATATCATAGGGTATTACTATATTATTCATATTTATTAGGTACTCAATAGTTATCCAATGGAAAATGTGTATTCAAAATCTGTTGGCAGTTAAATAAAAAATAAGTACATCTTGTATGTAGAAGATTCGGTTTATTCATCTAACGCTTACTTTATATTCAAAGAAATAACCACAAATGGTAAGGATTTGGGAAAGCTGAATATTGAATTGTTGCTGAAAAGTTGACCTTTGCAAATAGTAACTTCCGAGTGCATATGATGAGTTTGAAGGAATCTACGCCTGCCTTATTTTACTTTTTTTTTAACGGAACGTTTTTCTTTTCTGGGAGTTAGAGCTATGAACAAATATTGCGAAAAATGTGGCTAAATAATATTCAGTAAGTCAAATACAAGTAATTATTCAGTAGTATTAGTCGAATGACTAGTACAATTTTTCTCTTCTTGGGTAATGTAAAATGATTTCATGCCAAACGTATGAGATTATATAACAGGAGTTGTTTTGACAAAGATACCGGTAGCGTCTATGGATGTTTCTTTTATGAAATTAGGATTGTAGTTGAATCGTGGAAGGAAGAATATCTCTGCGGTTTAGATGAGATTATTCTGTGTAATATTAGAGGTATGATCATCAAGGTCCATATTTATAGATAGTAGAGTGTACTACCCCATCTCTCCTGATTTCCTGCATCCTTATTCTATGTTATTTCACGGTTTGACGATATTCTTGCTCCGTCTATTTATTTTTTTCTCTCCTACTCGGTCGTCTAATTCCAGGTGTAACCCATTCCATTACGACGCAATTCCAGCGCTAGCCATTTCTTTTGGCGTTGAGACCACCCCATTGCCATTTAAATAAGCTCTTTTGATGATATCGTCGACTTCTGTCGAGCCCGTATTTTTTAACACGGCTCTTCTGGATTCTTTGTATTTTATAACATTCTCCTTTTATGTGGCATTCAATATCACTTGCAAATGACTATGTTATTCTGTTTCGTGAAATTTTTAATATGCAATCTCCATCTGAGAGTGGTAGGAACGTATTATTGTTCTGATATCATTGCTTGGTGTTATTTTCTAGCTAACATGTAAATAGATCGTATAGATTGTATAAAGTACATTACAAAGTTAGATTTGAATTAAAATATTCATACGGGAATTTTATGGATATTATGAAGCTGTAAACCTGAAGAGTATTTTTACAAGAAAATATTAAGAGTAATTGTAGTGTCTTACATTTCCGATTTGCTGTTAGGATTGAGTTGAGCTTGTCACACGAGCTTGAGCACGAGTCACAGCTTGTCGTGTTGAAATCGGATATAATAAATTTATTAGGAATAAATAAAGAACCAATTTTTTCAATGTACTTGATTGCTAATAAATTTTCCTTTAAACTTACTAGATGTGACCTTTTATATATCTGTCATTATTGCGTGCTGTGGATATACCGTATTTCCCATAAGACACCCTTTTTTCCGCGAAATTTTAATCTAAATTAGGCCTGCGTCTAATGGGCCGAGGGTGAGAATTTTTCTGACGTCAGAAACAGCCATACAATAGTAAACAATGTTGCACTTTGACTTATGGGCTTCATCTTCTAATATACTTTCCAGCAATGTTTCGCTTGTATCATTCTTCCGTAAATTGACGCTCTTTCATAAATATCGTTTCTTTGTTTCACTTATAAGCAGCTTACGTTCATGTGTGTATAATCTTTGTTTCGTTCACCTGGTATGTCACAGTGCATCTTATAGATTGATGCGTCTTATACCTACGATACTATCGATTTAGATGTATACTTTGAATGTACTGAATTATGCTAGAATTTCCAATCATGCCTTTTTAAAATAATTATATTCAGGGTAAATTCGACTAGTTAGAGGTTTGAAATAACTGCAGTTCAACCCGAAAACTTGGAAAATCTTATGGATAAATGAATCAACGGTTACCATTTAATCAGCAGCCTATCAATCACTTACTTAATGGAACAAATATTTCTGCAAATCTGGTGAATCACGTTCTTCACGTCCATTTTTATCGACCTGTGCATCAAAACGATTTAAAAAATATCGTCCAAAGAGTATCCCATGGCGCCGTGAATTGCAGGCAACCTTGTTCACACGTTCTCGGAATTGAGCTACAGCACATAACGTATCGCTCGGCCGTCCCAGAGAACGACAGCTTAGCAGCGCAAGGGCACATTAACGTTTCGATGCTTTTTTTATGGCCTCGGATGTTTATCTTTTTTGGAGCGCCTCATTTTGTCGAGTCGCACACTCAAAGTAAAGAGCAGGAATAAATTCGGTGAAGTAGGATGCACGTTTGGTGGGATTCGAAAGCTTCCAGGACTTTATGGACATTTTTAGCTTCCCTACAGAGGGGATGTGAACACTTTCTGTGGCAATTCCTTAAGGGAAAGGTGTAACCTCAGCAGTAGGTATCCTTTCCTTAAGGACGTGCCCCTATTGGAGGCTGGATTCCGTAAGATCTCCATGCAGCTTCCTTATTTTTCTCCTCTGCAGCTTCTTTCCATCATATCAATCCAACACCGCATCCGAGCCATTCCAAGGAAAGAAGCCTTTCATACTTCCTCTTCAGTAAAGAGGACGGACTCCTCCGCTGGATTACCCTCTTCCTGGATTGGACGAGACGCAGTAAAAAATAACAACCTCCCTTCCGTCTTTACCACAGAGTATATATCCTCAAATCCTCGGAAAGCTCTTGGAAAGACTGAAGAGGTAGAAAATATTGGTGCTGGCTCTATACGAACCAGTCTTTGCGTTTTAACTGAATGTTCGAAGCTTTTTCGCAAAAGTTTCTCTTGTATGAATCCGAGCAATTTGTCGCGATAATGTTATGTTGAGTATTTTCGTAAAAACCTGCAGATTCCATCTCAAGTTACGAAATGGAGTTGCCAAGTTGAGCAACGTGGTACCCATTCTTCCATTCATTGAGTTTTACGCGATCAGGCATTAAAAATACTGTAGTCTTTTGATTAACCGAGGTTCCGTTTTTTTCGAGGTACATATTTGTGTGTCTTGCCTTTTTCAGATACTCTCAAATGTACCACCACAATTACAAAGTATTTACACCTTTCCTTAATCTTTGTGATTTCCTGGGGGGTCATCCTCATATGACCTGCATCATGAGTTGGCTGCCTCAGTGAGGACCTCTGGCGGCAGTTCGTGCCACTAAATGTGGAAGCTGCTCGTCTTGCTCCAAATGCACAATATGGATGCGACGTGGTAGTCCAGTGTTAGAATACCTGCTTGGAAAGTGGGAGATCTGGGTTTGAGTCCCAGTCATGTCGCTATTTTCCACACTTGTTATTCCTTACTTCTGATGTAACTGTTATATTCCAGCTCAGCGTAGACAATCAAAATCCGGCACAATAGTCTGAGAAATAATAATCGTAAGAAAGAACTGCATTTGAACAATTGATGTATATATTATGAAGGAATAGATAAATTGTTAGTTTAAAATGTTTTTAGTAATAAGTAAGTAAGTAATTTTTTAAATTGTAAATTCGCGTCGTACTACATTGCGGCATGAAGACAGCATGTGTATTTAATAATTTACGTTCGTGTGACTACAATTCCGTATTATCCGAGTATTCGATTATTTCGGATTATCGAGATTCCGCCGTATGTACATTCACATTTACTGATTACAATTCAGTAAAGATCACGTCTGTCGAGCTTTTGGGCAGCTATTTTAATAGAGGAAGCTATGCAGTGAAGGAATGATGAAAGAGATATAAAATGTAGAATTAAGACATAACGGATAGATGCTCCAATTTTAATACTACTACTAATACGTTACGATTGATGTAAAAGGAAATCGTTTTGAGTGTTTATCGCGAAATTTAAGGATAAATTTCAGTTGGTTACGGCTTACATTCTTATTGGAGGTCTCAAAGTTTAAATGCTCCAGATGAGTTAAAATTGTTTCCCTTTCGTAAAATATGGCAATAATCAGTCATTCTTCTTAGGGTAATTATTTCATAATACAAGAAAAGTGTTTAGGAATTAACGTATTTTATGATGACTTTAGATGACGTACCATTATTAGCAACCATTGCATTGATTAATATGGTCTCAAAAACAATCGACCTTAAGACATTTCTGATGATAGACAATAAACATATTAAGTTTGACATATATGTTAAGTATTTTTCTGTAAAATTGAGAACAAAATTTCAGCAGTTCTAAAGAAACTTAAATTCTTAAAAGAGGGAAAATAACACATTTGTTGACATAACCATGACATTTATTTTTACGACCTAAGGTTTGTTTCTTGAAAATTTGTAACTCTATCGGGATTCTTTCAATGAAAATATTCGCAAGTCTCCGCTTATTGTTAAGAGGAATAATTCGCATATAATCATCCTCATCAAGAATCCCTAAGTTCTGCATATTCTTTGTACCATTATTTCCTCATGTTCTGTAACGTACCCGATCAGAATGGGAGCCTCTAAGTATTAGTACGAAACTTTCTGGCGAAGAAGCAAATATTTAACTTCCAAAATAGGAGAGGATTATCATTCTACACATATGAGAGGGTCACGATCTTTAAAAGAAGCGGGTAAATGGAAGAGAGAGAGGTGAGAATGGATATGATATTGAGGAGAAAGGCGTAATTCTCACCCTTGAGGTCAGAAGGAGGTCCATCGTCCTCCCCAGCGGATGAATCCACACGCCTTGAATCGCTAAATCATTTAGCCGGGGCCGTTTGAGAAGACGTGGGCGTGGGCGTGGCCCACCCCGGGGGCCAGAAGGGGCTTCTGCTACACTTGAGAGAGTTTCCCTTCTCGGCACACATTTCGGCTTTTACTTCCAAGAATTCTCCCAAGGTCCCGGCTCTACGATGGACCGTGCGATTCGGGGAAATAAAAAAAAACTGAGACCTCCGCTGTCAAAAAGAGGGAAGACGCGGTTATCAAGTCCGATAAGGTGTCGAGAATGGGAGTTAAGTGGGTGCAAATGTGGAGACTTCCCAACTCTTTTGTTTTTACGAAGTTGGGGTGGTTTGTTTTTTGTTGGCCTTCGTGTTTTGCGACGTTCTTCTTCCGACCGGCGATGTCTATTCTGAGGGAGAGATTTCTTGTTTCCGGACTAATAATGTCGGAAAGGATTGCTGTCGGAGAAATTTACGTCCTGGAAACGTTTTCCTCTGGCGTGTGGAGAGTGGAAGTTTTAATTCGTTTGGATATTGTTCTCCAGCTTGGGTCCTTTCTGACTTTTTGTGAAAAGGGAGAGTTTCGGAATTTTCCCTCGGCGTTATTAGGGTTTGAAAGTGTTCCAGACAGTGATGGAAGATTTTCACATTAATAAACTAGAGGGAGAAGTAAGAAAGCGATTGTTTTGCGTTGGAAAAATTGTGAGGAATTGTTTATTTAGGGAAGCAAATGACGAATAAATCATACAAGTAAATATTCATCAATAAACATTAAAGTTACTGTACTGTGGGGAAAATGTAAACTGAATAGCTTTTAAATGGAAATTGGCGATAAAACTTGTGCTATTTCATTCTTTCTTAATTTTCTTTGGGAAACTAACTATGGATTTTGTTTATATCAAGTGAAAGATATTTTTGTAGCGAGAGATTTTCGGAATAATTTTTATCTACTCTCTTTAACAGTTTCTTTTTCTAGAGAAATGTGTTCCAATATATGTTGTTTAATATAGAATACAATGGTATGGCACATATTAATATTTCTTATGAAACAATTAGTAAATCATTAATAATTACTAGATTGTAAAAGATTGAATAGTTTCTGTGTACTAAAAGACCGAAATTAAGAATAGAGGATAAATGAAAATTAGCATACTCCTCAGAGAAGATACTGAATATATAATATAGAAGTGGTATTAGATCTAAATAAGAAACTATTATTATAAGTATCGAGTCTGCTTTGGGAATACGTCGTATTTTTATGTATGTGTTGGTTTTATCATTAAGTTACTGATGCAATATTTACTATAATGGTTTATTCCCTTAAAATATCTGCATGATTGTTAAAAAATGGAATTAGAATTAATCTTTTATTTTCTGAATAAGATTTTCTCCGTGGCATATGAGACATGCCTTAGTAAAAGAAAGGGTGCCTGTGATTCTGCTGTCACGTCTCCCTTCTTCCAGAATGCCCTCTGATTTTGAACGTGAGAAGTGGAAGAGAGCATCTCCCCAAAATTAAGTTCCGAATCATTCGAAAAGTTTGATGCCACGGGCAACTTTCACAAGTTTGACTCTGTGTTGGGGACTTTTCCAAGTTCAAACTAAGTCGGGGGTCTCAGTTGACAGCTGATTTCGAGATGGGAATATGATGAGAAATACTAAACAGTTCTACGGAACAATATTTGCCTCTAGTGTTTGCGTCACAATGCCTGTTGAGTTTCCAAGTGATCTTGATTGCGATAAAGATCCGTGTCGATGTCAAGATTTCAGGTATTTGAAGTTTTCGCTATTACACTCTGAAACGGCTCCAGAGTAGCTTATGGGTAAAATTTTACCCTTCCTGTCCCTAAAATGAATGTTGTATACGTTTTCGAAACTCTATAGAGTTTTGTGAGTATGAATTTCTATTAAAAAAAATCCAATTCTTTCGCACGGTAACAATTTAATACAGTAAAATGCAACCGCTTCTGATTATAATGATTCCAGAATTGAGACTTTAATATTTTATGCGTGAAATAATGTGATTTTAAAGACTGAAAATGAAGTTCAGATATACCGTAGCATTTTCCTGATTATTCTATCAATCATGTGTCTCAGTTTTGATTTCGTCGTTTTAAGTACAATATCATATCGATGACATTTCTAAAACGAGTCTCTTTGTTCTCATAAAACACTTAAAAATTTTATAAAACATGGCATTCAGCTCGTATATTGTCTATATACCCTATGAAATTTTCAGGTATAATGTTTCTCGAGAATATATGAAATAACGAATGCGTTACATATTATGTCATTCTCTATGTTTGTCTCTTATTCTGCTACAAGATATTAACTACTTGACTACTATCTATGAAGTAAAATAATATTCAGGCAATCAAGAAGAGTCGTTTGTTAGTAATATGCCACTTTATTCCTCTATAAAGCATCATCATAGTTCATAAAGTATCACCGGTGTTTCGTTTGTACTTTTCTTACTTCTTACTGTTCTACATGTTCCAATTCATTCTCTAAGGATAATTCCCTAAGGATAATAATAAATATCGTCGATTATTTTAACGAAATTTATCGCCTTGATCATAAAGTAGAATTTTAATAATTTGATTATTGGTTACTATCCCTCCTATTTATTTCCCAACGGAATGCCCGAAAATGCGAGGAAAAATCCGAACGAATAATGGGTTACCAAGCGGTGGATTCAGTGGAGAAATCGGAAATCTCATCTCTTAAGGAACATACTTCATATCCAAGAATGACCTTTCAGTTGGTTAACTCTGCGGAATCGCGCTCCGTGACCCTTTCGGCCCCTTTCGGAATCATTAGTCCCGAGATTTGAAAAGTTTGCAAACAAACTATGGCGTTGGGGGAGGTAAAGAACAAACTTCCGATCGAATCTCGCGCGAGGAATCTATTTGCCCCCATTGAAATAAATCGGACGTAAGGGACTCCCTTCTCACTTCATTACTCGGGAAATACTGCCTTTATTTCAGAAGTGGAAGAGGGCTGCAGGAATCTCCCAAGGAAGGGACGAATGAAATAGGATTCCTTCTCCGAGACCTCTTTTTCCGGCACCATGTTTTACGAGATCGTTCCTCAAAATGGAGGGCTCTATTTGGTAGGATTTTAAGGGACTTGCGGAGTCGGACGGGAAAAGTCTGAAGGGAAGAAAGTTTGTCCGATGTTACGCAGCCTTTGCTATCGGGAAACAGTTGACTTCGCAAACTCCCCTTTTCTTATATTCTTACCATGCCGTTTGCCTCGTGGGAGCTTAATCTTTCCGCCCCATCGCTCCCCCTTCTCCTGGTCATCCCTCAGGGGCCTTTTCTGCTTTCCGTTTTTCTCCTCTAACTTTATTCATCGCCTCCTCCCTCGGCCATTCGTCTTTCTCTCTGCTGTTTAATCGGCATTACTTGCGGTCTTGCATTTAAGCTCACCTTTCCTGGGATTTTTATCGGGAAAATTAATTGCGAGGCTCAATATTCCTGGGTTTGTTTCAGGATTTAATTGAGGGCGGTTTTTATTTGGGGCATCCCCCACTTTGGTCCTCTCAAGAATTGAGACACTACATCTCTCTGAATTATGTGTAAGTTAGGCCGTTAAGTTGTTGCGGGATCGCTCCTTTATTGGGTTTATCGTCGCAGCGGATGAACGGACGCTAATAAACACACGGGCCCAAAACAAGAGATAAACGGGTCTTACGGGTAAGAATAACTTCTTAATTTATTTAGACCTGATTTACGGACAATTTCTAATGGGAGGATCGAATAATGAACAGATTTAAACTCTGTAATATATGATGGAAGAATTTCATTTCGCAGAAATGGTTTTACCTGTTTCATTCTTTTGGGGATACAGGAAATTTAGCATTCACTGGTTTACTTTTGGCTGCATTTATAACTAACTTATGCTGGTTTATATACGTGTGATTTTTAATAGTACCCAAAATTAGGTACTATAAAAAAACCTTTAAACTTCGTTCCTTTCGTTCAGTAATATTTAGAGATGTCGCATTTTGTCTCTTTTTCTACTTCTTGTGAATTTTTCTGTATCTTCTCACAGCTTTAAGGATCTAATTTTACTTTCTGCTGCTTTAATTTTCGAATTTCGTCTCCTGAATAGGTACACCGGAAAAGCTAATTTATCCTCCTTATGAAAAGCAAGATCAGCTCTCCGAGATTTCCTTTCTGCCAAGAAATCTATTTGAGGAGCTTTCAAAGGAAATATTTCTAAAGGCTATTTACTTTGCTACGTTCTCTTTGACTCGGAAAGTCGAAAAAATCGCAAATTGCCGACAAAAAGGAAGAAATTCATTTGACTAGAGAGATGAGTTTATGAATTCGTATTTAAGTGTCCTTAATCAATTATAAAGTATTTGGAAACAGCGGAAAGCTCTTAAGACAATTGAGAACTCTTATTTATTCCAACTGTTATTTCCTTAACTGCGTCGAAGATCTTTTGAGTCAGTTGTTCATGGGGTAGGATGGAATTGATGCGTTTGAATAAAACAGTTAGATAGTAATATTCTTATCGAGGGTTTTCTTTTTTCTTGCTTTTTTCTGCATTTTAAAGATGTATACACCTTATCATCACCTTTCAGATTGATTTGAGTTAATAACCAGTGCACGAGATGTTTTACACCTTGTTTCTCAATATCTTTATAGATTTTATCGGAAAATTCTTGAATACGGAAAGTTTTGATGACGAATCTCGCGTTAAACGTCAAGAATTCTTTATTTATTTCAGACTCACGGAATCACGATTCACACAGTTGCTAAGACTTATGAAGAATCTCTTTCAGCAATTTTCGCGTATTTATGAGAGCTTAACGAGTACTCGTAGAACCAGAGATATGGAATTATTGTATTTTTGACGAATTCCTATAAGAGATGAATCTTTGAATGATGAAAATCAAAGTTAAAAATGTAATTAAATTCCTGGCAGAATATACGCACAATTTACGGGAATAAAAGGCAAAGCAAAGGTACGTTTTAAAAGTAGGTAGCATGGAGATAAAGGTTTACTATTCTCGAAATTTAGTACGTGTAACTGAACATGATATATGTGGAGGTAGTGTGTTCTATGATGCAAATTGGTATAAGTTAGCAATTAAATAGTACGATCAAGATGGATCTGGCCCAACTGTTCTAGCGTAGTAGAGTTACATAACATAGTTAACCGTCCATGTATTCAGTCAGGAGAAGAGTATACATGTAATGAAAAAGCCATTTTACATTCCCTTATATGTTACGAATGTGAGTACTCTAAAGTTCTTTTAGTTGAATTGCCTGCGGCTGAAAAATCTTGAATTTGAAACCAGCTATACTACTTATCTCCTTTTCAAACGTTTTTGAAGAGTTAAAAATATGAAACTGCTCACATTTATTTTAAAAAGTGTGTCTGAGTGATGGCATAAAGGAAAGAAATAGAAGGAACATAAAGGGTTTATATCATAATTTTAATTTTTTTAACGCTCGAAAGAACAATTTGAGCAACGATCTCTTTATGGGACATTGCGCAGGATAACTCGACGCATTCGACGTCGCCTCCGACTCTTGGGGGCCCTTTCAGTCTTTATCTTTAAAACGTCTGCGTATCTGCAACTACTTCTCAGTGCATCGACACGTTTTCTCATGGGTTTTTTCACTCCTCTCACTCCCGCGTTTTTCCACTGAATTCCTCCATTATCTCTCGGCGGAATTCTTTCTCTCTTCACTTCTATTCCGAACGTCGTTAGCGCCCAGACGCCATCGAATGCCAAAGCGTGCTTTCCTTTGAAGGTGTGGGCGCAAAAATTGGGAAAGGAAAAGAAATGGAGTATACGTTAGATTAACGCGTCAGCGCTCAGGTAGAACGTTGGCACTTTCAAAAATATCTCGTGCATACGTCGCCAAACTTAGTAATTATTAAGTTTTAGGTATTTTAGAGAGTAACGTGTCCGTCTCAGGAGATCTTAAGTAATCATACATATTTTATCTCCTCGTCATTCCATTTGTGAAGTCACGGGTTGAAATTACTTGGCCCGTAAATCTTGGACGAGTATTTGTAAAGGAATGTAAATATTGAACCAGTGCCTGAGTTACGCTGTTACTCTGGTGAGATATTTGAATAGATTATGCGACGTATTCATGGCGAAATCAATGCTCCTGTGACCCAAAGTCATTGCTCGTTAATATGAAATTAATGACAAAAATAAATTGGAATTGGAATTGCAGACATTCAGTAAATGAGGGAGAAATTAGAAGGTATAGACTATAATTTTTTTAAATGTAGTGCTAATACTGAAGAGAAACCATTCCACCGTCTGAATGCTACCCACTAGAAGTTATGCTTAAAAAAACCTGGGAAACGTTGAAATAGCGATGATATGTTGGAATTCAATGGCTGGGCCACCTACCATATGGAAAATAACTGTGAAATCTGTGATAGTGTTTTGAAGTGGGAAATTTTAGATTATTGCGTACTTAGAAGTCGCAGTATCATTCATAGTGAGAAATTATCACGGAATTGGTGCAGCCATTATACACTTGAATACACCCCATTCTAAAAAAACACTGAAAAAGATACGGCATTTGTCAGGAAATATATATCATCTGCATAAATATGGATTTGCGTTTCTAGTGTCTAATATTACTACTGGTACTATAATATACTACCTGATCTTGCTAACTGATATTTAAAATTGTACATTTTGCTTTGCTGCAGATTGGCGTATAAATTGTAAAGTATGACCTCTTCATTTCTAATCCTTTAACTTCGGAAAACGATTGGAAAATTTTACCTTAGACAATTTTTTTGGGCTAGCATTTCTAATTCATGAATGTTCCATCTTTTTCTGAGATGATGAGGGAAGAGGAAAATGTTCTGCTCTCGTATTCCAAAGTTACGTTAATGGCATATATTGAAAAACTCGATTCATCGAATGACAGAAAGACGAAATCGATAATATACGGCTAGAGCAGTTAAGACTCTAAAGGAAAGCTTAGTAAAGTTTATCTCGCTGATTTTCGTCTGCGACCTCCATACGAGAAAAATTAAACTGTAAGCCATTAAAACTCTATTGCAAATTAGAGGTGTAGATTTAAACAAATAATCTGAAGTTTTATCGAGAATATCTGTTATCAGCCATCTTCTGTATAGTGTCACTGATACTCAATATTGTCGTTTTGCGGACAGTCGTAGTAACTACAAACAGTTGAATTCGACTACGATATGTTTTAGGGCACAAGCTTCGCCTTTAGAAATTATACATTCTTCACTAGATGAGAGATATGAACTCGCGTAGAAAGCGGCATTATTTCTTAAACAAGGACTGCTCGCGCTCAGTTTTGTGTAGTTGACAAAATAGTTAACATTTTTGTGAATATCTTTCATCAAAGACCTTCCGTCGAAAAATTTAGAATTAGCTGTATTTTGAGCTAGGGGTTTCAAATATAACTGTTAAGGGAAGAGCACATTTAATAGAGCTTGATGTTAATTTTCCATAGCTTTATACTTCATAAAATGAATTTACGCTTGGGCCTCCGGATAACCGTGTCGGTAACGCTTTTGATTTCAGTGAAAGTGGTTTCGGGCTTAATTGCCGGTGGGGACTCAGTTGCGAAACGACCTTAGCTGTCGAAGCACTTTTAAAAATTACTGTGAATTACTGTGAAGATTACTGTGAATTTACGCTATCTTGTTTTAGTGCATGAGGTAGGATTAGATATAAAATATTTATCCATTAAGTGCTAAGTAAATTTATGCACAATAATTAGGATATATTTTTTTCCACTTAGCAACCAACACGTCCAGCTTACGGCTGTACCCGTTTCAGCCCTTAAAGATTTTTCATAAAAAATAAATATACAATTTTATATTAAAACCCATTTATTTTACAGCTCATTGTTGTAAACAGTTTCGAAGTCGCAGTCAGTTTAGTTCTTTATTTCTTTCAAATGTGCAAAGGCTTAAAATCCTTCATAGTTAGTCGGCATCCTTTTTTCTTCGGGACAGTCCCGCTGCCGTTCCGTCGTTAACATGATAAAATTTACTGTTCCCCATTTTTAATGCTTTCATTCCAAATTGTGATTTGCGACGATATCGAATAAAATACAGAAAATTAAATTACTCACAAATGTATGTTAGTGGAATTCTTCATCTTCACTGTAAAATGGATGCTTTCAAAAAATATCAGTCGTTTTCGTAATATATATAATTCGCATTTGAGTTTCAACCTTTTAATAAAACACGGTGTTGTAATAACTGCGAAAAAATGCTTCTATTAAATCGTTCAACTTCATGGCTCTTAGACTTCTGAAATGTATGTATCCATCTTCCTTAATTAAGATCAGCATAGTCAAAATATTCCCTTATACTTTTATATAATAACTGCTTTGAAGTAATAAAAACACCATTTGCAAATTTTGAAAAGAATGCGTCCTGTTTTACTGATAGGGATCCCCCAGTTCGCGAAATCTTGGGTTACTGTCTGCCTGTCCTCAGCAAGTATTGAGTCAAACTGCCTTTCGACGATCGAAGTATCTGGTGTGTTTTAAGTCTAATGTTGAACTAGCTGATAATTTCTTCCCTCGGAATGAAGAAACACATGTAGGAGTCTCTGACTTCTAGTAGTGAGAAAAAGACAATGAATCCCTGTCCCAAGAATCGCGTAATGATTCCTCGAAATGACTCAAATATTTACTCTGACTCCAGAGTCGATTCTTTTTTTGCTCAAAAATTATACTCCAATGCGCACTCGCGCTTGGGGAGGATGTGAAGAATTACCAGGACGTGCGGTGCAGTCGGTGTTACTCCAATATTTCAGATTATTGCTGGGGCCGGAGACAAAGATGTGGAAAAGGAGAAGAAAGGGGCATTAATCACTCGTAGCAGCGCCTTGATTAATGTCAAGACGAATGCCTTCAACGGAAAGAACATCGGACGGTGAGGGGGCGTTGGGTCTGAGGTAGGAATCGGAAAAAAGGGAAGAAGTTGGAGATGAAAAAGGCCCACTTTAAAGGATAGGAAAGGAAAGGGGATTTCCTTGTCGAAGATAGCAGAATGAAGTCTACAAAATAGTAAGGGGAGATTTCTGTAGGATACATGTCGTACTATTATTTGGACAGCTGGTACCCCAACGGAAACTTAGCGTAAGTTACCTTGTACCTTACCCTCTAAAAAGGATGACGTAGAATATATTTAATTTTTGAAATTATATTTATTTTACTTGCCTCATTAAAAGTGCCTTTTTATCTACATATTTTCCCTTATGTATCGTAACAATATAATAATGACAGTATTTTTCCACAGAATGCTACCTTGAGTCAGGTTTCAAATGCGTCCTCGAATCTTCACTGTGCATCATAAAAGAACGCTGGCAGAATCATTGTATATTTAGCATTCTAAGGCAACTTACTATGGCTTTGTCTCTTAAAAAAAGGCACGCCTTAAAGTAAGGGTTTGATAGTCATTGCTAAACTTATGGAGAATATGTACACAAGTTTTCTCTGAAAAATTACCTTTCTCGAGATGATTCGTTTAAAATCGTATACTCGTACCTATACCAGATACCTTAAATGTCTTAAAAGAACTCCTAGATTTTAACTTGGATGACGACATTGTTCATGAATATATCTTATTAACTAAGTTATGCATGGAACAGAACGGTTTCTAATTTAATGGAAAATTTTATATTCAGGCTCATGGGACAGGCAATGCTAAATACTATAGCCATCAGTGGCTCTACCGTTATTATTCAACTTTTAGCCATAAAACATACCCACGATGTTACTTTTTGTAATTTTCGAGGAAGGCCATCACACACTACTTTGAGAATTCTAACAAAGTTTTTATTTCTTTGAGAGAATTGAATAGCTTTTAATGTGGTGATATTCAATGAAGCTTTGTCATGTGGTTTGCGTGTTACTAGGAGAAAAGAATTGTTACTAATATTATGGCAACCCTTCAAACGATATCATATTTATAGGCATCCATTCAAATTCATTACTACGCAAACTATCTACAGGTGAAGTGAACAATCTAGGTACATATCTATAAATTCTTCAAGTTTACTTGTCCAAGGAGAAGTTCATTTATCAGTATCCTAGACAAAACTTAAAATATTAGTTCGAGATTATTTTATTTTCGTATATGTTGATTACGGCTAAAATTGTTGATGGAATGTAACTAGTTATAAATCTACTCATATCGAAAGAGTCTTGGATAAAAGTTGAAAAAATAAAACATTTCCTTGGGACGTCCCTCTGACACAGCAAATCCAAGAAACAGCCAAACATTTCGATTTGAGGTAAAAGCTTTTCATCTCCGTTTGAAGATTGACAAGTTTGTGAACGTTAATTCAGGGATTTGAGTTTTCGTACTTGGTCGGAATGGTCACCGGCAGATAGGAGAGCTGTCAACGTTAGCAGAATCTCGGATTAGTTCGTAGAGATTCCTGAAAAGAGCTTTCCCTTCACCTTTATCCTAATTCGACGCAAACGGAGCAGGTGGTCGCATTCTTTCTTCGTTTCACACAAATTAATCGCGCTTCCAAAGAAAATAGGATTAAGTGAATGAATCGGCATCGAAACGAGCCGAGGGAAATTGAAAACGAAAGTTAATTTTTCCTTTCATGTTTGTTTGCCTTTTTGAAGTCGGGAATTGAACGCTTGTGCTTTTACTTTATCATAAATGGCATTCATTATGACATTTCAATGCAGGATCCTACTTCTCCTCCTAGAACAATTTGTTCAGCATATATAATTTTCAGCAATTCTTTTCTTGTATGTCATTCCATCAAATTAGACCAGCATTTATTATAGCCTCCACAGTTTAATGCCAGTTCATATTCTTAACGTCAGTGCATTTTGCAAAGATGATTTTTATCGATCAAATACAGTCTTCTCTTCATTTGATTCGAAGTAGTTTCACAAATCTGAAAGCATACGTGTAGTTTATGCAATACATCGCAAGGATTTCAAATTTGAGATCAAGACCGGACTTACCTCTATGCTGATAATCCCAGAGGGTACATTAAATACTATATATTGTACAGGGAGTCTCTTTATCACGTATCATTCCAAAGTATAGTAACGAAAGAGACTCCTGTCCAGGGAGTCTCTTTCGTTACTATACTTTGGAATGATACGTGCTCTACTTCATATTCTTTTGTAACCGATGTTTTTCCCTCTTTCGGTAAGGGTCGGTATCTATAAAACATCGCTTATTCATTATCATTAATATGTATTTCGACATGATTATATATTTATATGTTTAGAATTTCTGCCTTATATACATTATAAAGAAGTATCCTCTTCAGATAAGGTACTTTCCAAATATTTCTGCAGTGCATTTTAATATCTGCCGGTGTTTATTTACTTATTTATTATTTTTGCTCTTGCGCCTTGGCCGTATGTCGATATCGTTTCAAAAATTATTTTCTTTTTGTTCTCACTACTCTTCATAATAAACTTATCATTAATTCCACTTAATATGTAAATTGATTTATGTCTATTAATCCGGACTTTTGGTTAAAGTTCTTCGTTATTTTCTTCTCGATTGCTATATACTCTAAATATTTTCTGATCAAGGTCGAGGTTTGGTACGGAGGCAACAGTTGTAGATGTTCCTCAATGTTATTAAGTGACATTTTGAAATCTAAAATACGGGAAAAAGTTGTGGAAGTTAAGGAAGTGAAGATATGATGTAATATTTAGCCTCTCAAGGGACTAGAATTTGAGTTCGATATTCTTAAGAATTTTAACACGGCAGGGTACCCTTACAGTTAGCAGCGTCTGATATATTTTTATTCAAGGTGTTAGGACAATCTGATGGTTCATATTCCTGAAACCTTCATGAATGATTTGTCTTTGCAATTTCCGGCACAAAAGTGAGGTATCGAGCGCATAATGGGTGCCACGAAGGGGAATGAATTCGTCCGAAATTGATCCTTTTCCGATGATGTCAATTGATGGCTGTCGTTCGAGGGATTTCCCTCTCGATTGGCGAAGCGAATGTGAAAAATTGAGATTTTGCCAAAGAATTACATTTTGCTTCTGGCGGATATGATAAGGCTATTTCTGTTTTTATCGACTTAAATTTTGCGTCAAGCTATAGCCATCTTTTCCTTTCGTGTACATTTGATTCATTTTCTCTGAAATACCACATTTGGGTTGCTATATCTGTTACATAATCATTCTTATTCCTTTTCCAACGCATTTGATTTGAACGTATTTTTAGCTAATATCAGATTTAATAATTTTAGACGAATGATTTCTAACAGTATTAATATTTTCTTTTTAGTGACATATTCGTATTTATTTTCTATATTTTTATGCGTTCTTATTCCGATTTTATAGAGGATTTTTTAGTTCGTGCTGTTCATACGACTGAATTATTTGTTTCGGGCAGGCAAACTTCTGCGTTAAATGTAATAATAATAGAATCAGATTTAATTCCCGGCTATTCAGCAGTGACTGGTGTAAGTATGTTGGCACTCCTGGAAGGGGATTTATCATAAAACCCCCCATTTTTGGCAACTCCACTGAAAATTTTTATCCATGGACTAGCCGCAAGATAATTTTTTTTAATGCCAAAATTGTTGCGATGAGTTAGGTAATTAAAGGAAATATTTTTACCAATAAAGAATATGATTTATAGACATTTTTGTAAAAGTACGGCAAGCAAACAGTTGGGAGGGAAGAAGAAATGAAATTTATGAGATTTATTCTACAAAATCTTAGGTTTATGGCTCCATTTACGTAATAGAGTAGACCATTTTCTATAGCGCCATGCATTTATTTTTGTTTCTTACACTTTCAACCTTGTAGATGAGGATTTTGAATTCCTATTGTGCGGGATATCATAATTCTTATCGTGAGGAATCATTGGAGGATTGGCTTATGAATCAAAATAGATATCAAAGTAGTGAGGTTGTTATAGTTTGTCTTTACTCGTGTGTCCAAAAATATAAAATAATGAGAGGAATCTTATAAAATTGGCTATGTGATAGAAGAAAGTGATGGATATCTCTGGTGATTTTTATCTGTGAGAAGAATCGGTAAAACTAGATAATACATTGAGTTCTTCAATGTGCCGTATTCTGTTACTAAAATACACTATATAAGCTCTTAAGTGAAGTTAGATACGAATTTCTCGAAATAAGGAAAAGAAGGACGTATTGCGTAATCTGTATTGCATTTTGTGAGGAACGATTTCATTTTCCTGAGTTTAAGGTTCTACTCGGAATAATATTCTCTAAGAGCTCGCCTCTGTTTTAAGTTTTTCCATGTATTTATTGTCTCTTGAGTATGCATTCTGATAGTATCCATCTACAATGTATCTCGTACCGAAATTCGTTTCGGATGGACTCTCAATCGATTTTTCATACTCCCTTCAATAAATCAGTCTTCAAAAGCGACACTTGAAGGGCGACTCTTTTATTTTTGAATTCGTTCATTTCCTTTCGACAGGCATATTTCCTCTTATCGCTCCTTTCAACGAGAGGATGACAAAATGAGACCCTTCTCCTCGCTAGTTGTTCCGCCATTTCTCGTCGAACTTTGGTCTTGAATGCGTATCTCCTTCCTTGAGTCAAAGAGAGAGAGAGAGGTGGACTGTATGTAAGGATGGGTTGCTGTGGAAATAGCCGCAAATAGTACGCTAAAAAGTGGCATTGTTGGAGAGTAAAAAAAGGGGTTTTCCTATATTTCTTTCTAGAAGAGGTTTCAATAAAATATGCACGTTTTCTTGTGGCAGTTGGAACGCTGAATTCGCGAATCAAAGGGCCGTTTCTCTTGTGTCCCCGATGTCAAGGCAGTCTGCTCTGGAGATGCATGTTCGGGAGAGAGGGGTTCGGCAAATTTGTCATTCGGATTACGTATCAGGTGCGTTGAAACGCGATTCTCTTTTGTTTCAAGATGTATCGATATGCGTGGGCGCGGCGTGATGTATGTGTTTGACGATCCTCGTGTTTTTGGGGTAAAAAAATTACAAAATCTGCGCTCACTGGATGAGTGTATCGGTTCTTCGTTACTTTTTATTTTTGCGCTTATTTTCCCTTCAAAGATCGTTTGGCTGAGTGGAGATAATATTTTTTAAAGCCTTTTTTACTTCGGTGTTTTTGAAAACGATCGATAGTATTTTAAAAGGAAGAAGTATTTATTGGTCTTCTTACCTTTTTAATGGATTAACCTTCGTGAATCAAAAGCCTTAAGAGCCTTTGACTTTGGTTAAACAGCATGGTAAAGATTTTGTAACTTAAATTTACCCCCCGTTCTATGAATATAATAAGAATTTCTCATGGTCTATAGTGGATCGATGGTGAATATCTCATCATCTGATTGATGTAATAGATATAAAAAAAGCCGTGGATGAATTCTATGAATTTAATTCATAAGCTTAAGGAATTAAAAAGAAACTAGTTTCGAAACTGAACCTCGATTTCTTATTTCTTATAATCAATATATTTCTTATTAATTCCATGAAACAATCAAGAAAAGCTGTTAAACCCGCGAGGATGAAATCTGTGAAGGTTCTGTGTTACGATCATATTTATTTTAACTTGCATATGAGAACTATACTTATTCCTTTTTTCGAATAACATAAAAAATTAGTAAACGTATGTTTCTCATAAGATTTTAGTATCTCTGGTCAACAGGAACTTGTCGAGGATAGTCTTATCTTTAACGTTACCTCTTCTCTTCTTGAATAGCGCAACTAACCTGATTGGAATTTCACCTCGTACATAAGTAGGAAAATGTTCGTGAAGTTCGTAGTACGTTAAAGTTTATACATTTTTTACAGTTAGGAGTAATTCATAGTACTAATATATATTAAAGCAATATTTTTCTATAATTGCAATGGTCGTATGAAAATACAGAGTAACAATTCCTTCTACTTAAACTGCCTTGAAATTTTATTACGTCAACTTTCACCGTTACTTTTGTAGATGATGGTGATGTAAATTGCATTATCATTTAAGCCATATATGACGTAAAAAGCGAAAAAAAGAATGAAATAAATGAAAAAATGAAATGTATCGCCTCTAACGCCTTCACATGCTAAATGTTGTATTGAAATCGTCCCTTCGGATCAGAAAGATTCTCGAAAAATAAATCCTTTAAAAGATACTTTCAGTGTTTTGTGTGCGAACGACAGTTTTATTGTCAGCAAATCGGCGTGTTTTACAACACGTAACAACCCCATCGAATCAGTTCACCATCGATTTTTTCCCCTTTTTTATCGAATGCGCATATCCTCATGCAACGACTTCAATCTCCCTTCAATCTTCAATCTGTGGAAACAGTGATTCCTTTCGGACAATTAATTGGAGCGATTGCCAATCATTTGTCCTCTATCTTTCTGAGGCGTTAGTTTAATTGTTAACCCATTCGTCCAACACACACAATCAGGAATCGGAAATCGTCGCATTTTTCACTGCATGAAATCGATATGGTCAGGCGTTACCTTGCGCAAAAATGACCTACGAGTACTAAAGAAGCATGTTAAAAACGGTGGTTCATGAATATTTATCCTCTATATATACCCCATCCATTTCTATCAATTACATTCTCTTCGTCCGATAAAATTTTAGAGTTAGAATATCATTTCATCATATTATTTCACTCATTTGTTTTACATTTACCTAATTGATTCTTGGATTATGTAGTATAGATGTTGACAGTGAGATTTAAATTGTTTTCACGCATATAAATAACAGGGGTTTTCTTCCTTTCATCGCAGATAATTGCGAAATGGGAATAATTCCTTCTTCCTAGAAGCAGGCAATGAAGGATAAGGACTCGTTAGTTAGCTGTTCTTTTGAGACGAGAAGTACTAGGCTTCGTTTAAAGTGAAGGAATACAGAAAAAGAGTAAGACGATTGCTAATGAGTTGACACTGATAAAAGGCACTGTTCTCCTCACGTTGTTTTTTTAAGTCCACAGCCCATTTTGGGTCGTTTTCTCCTTCATCATTAGTCTAAAAGCTTTTAGAAGTGAATGAGGCATGCTAGACCAGATAAGTAAGATATATGGTTGTTTGTCGTTTCTTTAGTCAGTAAGCTGATCATTCAGTGAACTGATCATGTTTTGCGTTCGTTAAATTTAGATTAGCTTGTTAGTTTAGCATAACGTTCTATAATCCATATTCTCCATCNATCGAAGAGTTGACATAAATACTGCCGACGACATTTAAACGAAATACTGCCGTCATCCGTGGTTAAACAAAGAGATAACTCACTATAACAGTATTCCACATATTATGCTATCTGTCAGATTGTCAAAATTAATATAACATAGTTTTTAGGTTAAGTTTAGTTGTGAGACGCGCTCAGTTGTCGCAGGCGCTCAGTTGTCACGCGCTCAGTTGTCACGCGCTCAGTTGTCGCGGAACCATATTTAAAGTCCCGCTTGTGTACTCTCGGTCTCTATATTCTCGATATATTCATTCTTTGAAGTTATGAAATTGATTACTTGGCGTTTTTTATTAAAATTACGCCCTAAAGGAAATCCTCATTAATTAACTTTTAGGTTATGATCAATGAACGATTTCCTAACTATATCGTTTATTCATATTTAGGATATATATTTCAAGAGACAACCTGCAACTTTTCTCAAATAGATTCGTAAAGTTGTAATCCGGTTGCATTAGCAAAAGAGATTGGTTATTTTGAAATTAGTTTCTTGTGAATTCGCCATTTCCACAAAATGTATGCCTAATAAAAACGGCAGAGAGCGCTGCTAAGCGAAATCACGTTTTGAGCCACTTGAGATTTAGGATTGTTAATTTACGTGAATCTGTGAGTAAATGTATAGAATCTACGGACAGTGTGTATGTGATACAAACAGCAATTGGCAGTTTTTGTATTTTTTATAGATTAATCACGAAGTTTCGATCTATCGATTCGATAGATCTATGCATTCGGTCAAATGGCAGCTTTGGACTTTTAGGTCCAAGTTAAACATCTAACATAATATTAATATTATAATATTAACATTAATATGTAGGTATTAGATTATTGTGAATGTATCAGTGATTTTGTTTTTATAAGAAGCGCCATTCTCAAACTATTTCCATTCGAAAACAAATATTTTGAAATTATTATATGTACTAGAAAATGTAATAAATTAGTGAATAAATAGGTGTAGCAGTTGCATGAGGTATTTTAATACAAAATATAATATCTTATTGCAAAGTAAATCACATGACTTCGTTTCATTATGACTTAGAAATACTCCACATTTTCATTGCATCATCTTCAAGGCGAAGGACGTTTAAGAAGCAAGTACTTTACTATTACCAGCTTTTAATATTTTTGGTTCAACTAATATATTGCTGTTTAAAGTAAGAGTTCCATAATTGTATCCTCCAGATCCTTACTCTGCCTATATTCGTTGTTGGGAAACAAGAGAGATGCAAACAGGAAGATTCGAGCGATATCAAAGCTCTTGCGAAAGATCACTGGAAAAAATAAGAAAGCGTGGCCAATTGTAGAAAGCACACTCAAAGCCGAGTCACTTCCATCGTTTATGTGCGAGATTATCTTTAATTTTCCTTCGGAATCTCGTTAAGAGATCCCACTCGGATTCCTTTTGCTCCGGCTTTCTTTTAATATAACGTCATCTTCCACTTCAATTCCATTAACGCCCTCTCCTTCGTTGTGTCGTTTGCTTCTGGAAGCCATACAAGGGCCTCCGACCCCCTTCGGCGCACAGTTGGAGACGATAGGAAAGGAAAGGTGAAAATGAGAATGGAGTGTATAAAGGGAGCAAAAGAATGTAGAAAAGGAGAACAGGTAACATTGGAGGGAGAAATTGGAACGTAGTCTCCTTCGGAATAAAGGAGAACAATGGTGAAGTGCGGAATTGGCAGTCGTAATTGCTGGTAATTCTTGAAATTATGAAGAGCTTCCTCACCCGTTTCGATTATTTTTGTTATACCGTCTCTCTCTCTACCATTTAGAATACTTGGGATACTGTGATTGAGGCAGAAGTATAATTTGTTTGAAGTTTTACTTCAATATCACCTTTTATTACTCTCAGTAAGTTTGCGCAGGTTTTTCACACCCCCCTTCCATGTGGGTGTGTTTTCCTGCTGTGGATATCTTTTCCTAGGCCTCACTTAGGTTTTAAAATCCACAACTAAATACAGTAAAACCNTTTAAAAGATACTTTCAGTGTTTTGTGTGCGAACGACAGTTTTATTGTCAGCAAATCGGCGTGTTTTACAACACGTAACAACCCCATCGAATCAGTTCACCATCGATTTTTTCCCCTTTTTTATCGAATGCGCATATCCTCATGCACCGACTTCAATCTCCCGTGGAAACACTGTGGATTCCTTTCGGACAATTAATTGGAGCTTCGTTCGATTGCCAATCATTTATCACTGTCCTCTATCTTTCTGAGGCGTTAGTTTAATTGTTAACCCATTCGTCCAACACACACAATCAGGAATCGGAAATCGTCGCATTTTTCACTGCATGAAATCGATATGGTCAGGCGTTACCTTGCGCAAAAATGACCTACGAGTACTAAAGAAGCATGTTAAAAACGGTGGTTCATGAATATTTATCCTCTATATATACCCCATCCATTTCTATCAATTACATTCTCTTCGTCCGATAAAATTTTAGAGTTAGAATATCATTTCATCATATTATTTCACTCATTTGTTTTACATTTACCTAATTGATTCTTGGATTATGTAGTATAGATGTTGACAGTGAGATTTAAATTGTTTTCACGCATATAAATAACAGGGGTTTTCTTCCTTTCATCGCAGATAATTGCGAAATGGGAATAATTCCTTCTTCCTAGAAGCAGGCAATGAAGGATAAGGACTCGTTAGTTAGCTGTTCTTTTGAGACGAGAAGTACTAGGCTTCGTTTAAAGTGAAGGAATACAGAAAAAAGAGTAAGACGATTGCTAATGAGTTGACACTGATAAAAGGCACTGTTCTCCTCACGTTGTTTTTTTAAGTCCACAGCCCATTTTGGGTCGTTTTCTCCTTCATCATTAGTCTAAAAGCTTTTAGAAGTGAATGAGGCATGCTAGACCAGATAAGTAAGATATATGGTTGTTTGTCGTTTCTTTAGTCAGTAAGCTGATCATTCAGTGAACTGATCATGTTTTGCGTTCGTTAAATTTAGATTAGCTTGTTAGTTTAGCATAACGTTCTATAATCCATATTCTCCATCTAATTTGACTTGTATGTAATTTTACATATGTGCCATAAAGGTAGAGTGCGTTGCGAGACTAAGTACTTTCGTAGCGATGCGTTTGGGATTCAATGAAAGTTTTAAGTCGAGCATTCTCGAGTAGTGGAGTTAGGAATTCATTCATCATTCTGCAGATTCATCCTAAGTTGTTTCTCCGCGCTAAAGTTCCTGTGGTTTTTTCACACTTTCTTTTGTAAATTAAGCTGTGGATTTGAGTAATTCAAGTTAATTCTGTAGTTTGTTTAATCGAGCACAATATTGTAGAGCAACTGTCATAGCATAAAGTGACAATGAGGCACTTTCATCGAGGCTAAGATTACATTACAAATAAAGACGGATTTTTCATTAGACGCAAGCTGAGGGATCCATCGTTAAGGGAACCAGAAAAGGACCTTTTATCGTTTTGTAATATAAAGAAACTGTTGGCGAAGACTGACACTTCTGACTTTTCTGAACTTTTGACTTCTGGTTCCTGAAACGCCACTGAACGTGAATCAAAAGACTGCTGCGTATGAGCAATAGTAAGCATAGCAACAACTTCCACCGGTAGATACAATTTATTGTTATTGCTTACAAAACTTGGTTTTTCTTCGCTTATACATTATGTGATGTCTGTCTGTACAGTCTTCAGTCGGAAGGCTGGTTTGAATCTCATTCACCATAAGCAACAAAAAGCTTTGGAAAAGGGGCTGAGGCGACTAGGCAAGATGAGGAGTGAGGTAGTTTGCCATTGCTTTCCTCACTGAGACAGAATGCTGTAAAAGGTCCGTGTAAGTGAAGCATAATGACTCTACAAGCAATACTTATCGTAGCATTCGAAAAGGCATCACCTTCAGCATTAGTCATACCTCATTATCTTTCATATTATCACAGCCATGAACAAGACATAGATAAAGTTAATGAAACATACAATTTTCTCTCTCCTGTACCAAATGGCGAATGAAAAATATTCCATTCGTCACGACATGGTAGCAGAACCGTTATATGATGTACTGACATTGAAATAAAAATCACGGTAGGAAGGATCTGCATGACCGCATAGATGCATGACACCCCTTTCTCTTTCAGGTGATAGTTTTTGTTCCCCGTTTTTCTCTCTCAGACCTTCTCATCCATTCGTCATGAGGTTGAGTGCGCATTCATGGTGTCTGCTCGTTCGTGACCCTGATTGAAATCCGTCCGCCCCCGAATTTGATTAAATTTTTATGCACTCTCGCGGTTGAGGAAACTGCATCATATCTGCTCGTGATGGGATGAACCGTTCTGTCCGCAGCTTGGGGGAAACGGTTCGATAATGGCTGGCAGCTTATTGACTGATTGCATGACATCATTGGCTTCGTATCCAACGATCCGTTCTCCGCTCTGAGATGTCTTCTTCGATCGTTTGAGACGACGTAGGCGCGCCATCAGCTCCATCTACTTTGATGGTTGTAATAAAACTCGCACAACACTGAGTTAGGTCATTCAATTTTGCTTGAAATCACTCACGAGAATCTTGTTACTCTCGCATAAGGCTACTTACCTGGCAATGAGAATTGCTTATCGAAATCATTCGAAAAATAAAATTCTCTTTTAAACTGTTGAGGAAGCTGTTCTTAGTCTTTCTGATATCATAAGAAACGTTTCATTAGAATTTATTTATAGTCGTAAAAAATACATATTACAACACCGAAAATTTCATAACAAAAAATCAAGTTTAATAGCAGGCCTGCTTCATCAGATGTTAAACATAGGATGTTAAGACTTACCTATTTCTTAGCATTTGTCCCATCTTCCAGTGTTACGAAGAGAGCCGAAGTCTATTTATTGAAGCATTCGTCTTGCGTTCTTTACGAAGAAATTTCCATAATGATTACTCTGAGAAACTTACTTACTACTAAAGTACTTTTTCCGTTTTATGAACGTGATACGAGCATATGATATATATCTTAAAGATAAAATACTTAAGCCTAAAAATTACCAAAAGTTTTCTCCGTAATTTTGCGTACGAAGGACATCGTATGTGTTTATTTTTTAAAGCATACATTCAGGAAAACCATTCCGGCATCAATATTTAACACCACTAAATACGAAAATTATTAGAGAATGAGATTAATTACTGGACTTTAGGTCCTTGATATATTTAAACGTGGCCTGACAACTGAGCGCGCGACAACTGAGCGCGTCTCACAACTAAACTTAACCTAAAAACTATGTTATATTAATTTTGACAATCTGACAGATAGCATCATATGTAGAATAGTGAATTTTTCTTATAATTGCAATGGTCGTATGAAAATACAGAGTAACAATTCCTTCTACTTAAACTGCCTTGAAATTTTATTACGTCAACTTTCACCGTTACTTTTGTAGATGATGGTGATGTAAATTGCATTATCATTTAAGCCATATATGACGTAAAAAGCGAAAAAAAGAATGAAATAAATGAAAAAATGAAATGTATCGCCTCTAACGCCTTCACATGCTAAATGTTGTATTGAAATCGTCCCTTCGGATCAGAAAGATTCTCGAAAAATAAATCCTTTAAAAGATACTTTCAGTGTTTTGTGTGCGAACGACAGTTTTATTGTCAGCAAATCGGCGTGTTTTACAACACGTAACAACCCCATCGAATCAGTTCACCATCGATTTTTTCCCCTTTTTTATCGAATGCGCATATCCTCATGCAACGACTTCAATCTCCCTTCAATCTTCAATCTGTGGAAACAGTGATTCCTTTCGGACAATTAATTGGAGCGATTGCCAATCATTTGTCCTCTATCTTTCTGAGGCGTTAGTTTAATTGTTAACCCATTCGTCCAACACACACAATCAGGAATCGGAAATCGTCGCATTTTTCACTGCATGAAATCGATATGGTCAGGCGTTACCTTGCGCAAAAATGACCTACGAGTACTAAAGAAGCATGTTAAAAACGGTGGTTCATGAATATTTATCCTCTATAGATACCCCATCCATTTCTATCAATTACATTCTCTTCGTCCGATAAAATTTTAGAGTTAGAATATCATTTCATCATATTATTTCACTCATTTGTTTTACATTTACCTAATTGATTCTTGGATTATGTAGTATAGATGTTGACAGTGAGATTTAAATTGTTTTCACGCATATAAATAACAGGGGTTTTCTTCCTTTCATCGCAGATAATTGCGAAATGGGAATAATTCCTTCTTCCTAGAAGCAGGCAATGAAGGATAAGGACTCGTTAGTTAGCTGTTCTTTTGAGACGAGAAGTACTAGGCTTCGTTTAAAGTGAAGGAATACAGAAAAAAGAGTAAGACGATTGCTAATGAGTTGACACTGATAAAAGGCACTGTTCTCCTCACGTTGTTTTTTTAAGTCCACAGCCCATTTTGGGTCGTTTTCTCCTTCATCATTAGTCTAAAAGCTTTTAGAAGTGAATGAGGCATGCTAGACCAGATAAGTAAGATATATGGTTGTTTGTCGTTTCTTTAGTCAGTAAGCTGATCATTCAGTGAACTGATCATGTTTTGCGTTCGTTAAATTTAGATTAGCTTGTTAGTTTAGCATAACGTTCTATAATCCATATTCTCCATCTAATTTGACTTGTATGTAATTTTACATATGTGCCATAAAGGTAGAGTGCGTTGCGAGACTAAGTACTTTCGTAGCGATGCGTTTGGGATTCAATGAAAGTTTTAAGTCGAGCATTCTCGAGTAGTGGAGTTAGGAATTCATTCATCATTCTGCAGATTCATCCTAAGTTGTTTCTCCGCGCTAAAGTTCCTGTGGTTTTTTCACACTTTCTTTTGTAAATTAAGCTGTGGATTTGAGTAATTCAAGTTAATTCTGTAGTTTGTTTAATCGAGCACAATATTGTAGAGCAACTGTCATAGCATAAAGTGACAATGAGGCACTTTCATCGAGGCTAAGATTACATTACAAATAAAGACGGATTTTTCATTAGACGCAAGCTGAGGGATCCATCGTTAAGGGAACCAGAAAAGGACCTTTTATCGTTTTGTAATATAAAGAAACTGTTGGCGAAGACTGACACTTCTGACTTTTCTGAACTTTTGACTTCTGGTTCCTGAAACGCCACTGAACGTGAATCAAAAGACTGCTGCGTATGAGCAATAGTAAGCATAGCAACAACTTCCACCGGTAGATACAATTTATTGTTATTGCTTACAAAACTTGGTTTTTCTTCGCTTATACATTATGTGATGTCTGTCTGTACAGTCTTCAGTCGGAAGGCTGGTTTGAATCTCATTCACCATAAGCAACAAAAAGCTTTGGAAAAGGGGCTGAGGCGACTAGGCAAGATGAGGAGTGAGGTAGTTTGCCATTGCTTTCCTCACTGAGACAGAATGCTGTAAAAGGTCCGTGTAAGTGAAGCATAATGACTCTACAAGCAATACTTATCGTAGCATTCGAAAAGGCATCACCTTCAGCATTAGTCATACCTCATTATCTTTCATATTATCACAGCCATGAACAAGACATAGATAAAGTTAATGAAACATACAATTTTCTCTCTCCTGTACCAAATGGCGAATGAAAAATATTCCATTCGTCACGACATGGTAGCAGAACCGTTATATGATGTACTGACATTGAAATAAAAATCACGGTAGGAAGGATCTGCATGACCGCATAGATGCATGACACCCCTTTCTCTTTCAGGTGATAGTTTTTGTTCCCCGTTTTTCTCTCTCAGACCTTCTCATCCATTCGTCATGAGGTTGAGTGCGCATTCATGGTGTCTGCTCGTTCGTGACCCTGATTGAAATCCGTCCGCCCCCGAATTTGATTAAATTTTTATGCACTCTCGCGGTTGAGGAAACTGCATCATATCTGCTCGTGATGGGATGAACCGTTCTGTCCGCAGCTTGGGGGAAACGGTTCGATAATGGCTGGCAGCTTATTGACTGATTGCATGACATCATTGGCTTCGTATCCAACGATCCGTTCTCCGCTCTGAGATGTCTTCTTCGATCGTTTGAGACGACGTAGGCGCGCCATCAGCTCCATCTACTTTGATGGTTGTAATAAAACTCGCACAACACTGAGTTAGGTCATTCAATTTTGCTTGAAATCACTCACGAGAATCTTGTTACTCTCGCATAAGGCTACTTACCTGGCAATGAGAATTGCTTATCGAAATCATTCGAAAAATAAAATTCTCTTTTAAACTGTTGAGGAAGCTGTTCTTAGTCTTTCTGATATCATAAGAAACGTTTCATTAGAATTTATTTATAGTCGTAAAAAATACATATTACAACACCGAAAATTTCATAACAAAAAATCAAGTTTAATAGCAGGCCTGCTTCATCAGATGTTAAACATAGGATGTTAAGACTTACCTATTTCTTAGCATTTGTCCCATCTTCCAGTGTTACGAAGAGAGCCGAAGTCTATTTATTGAAGCATTCGTCTTGCGTTCTTTACGAAGAAATTTCCATAATGATTACTCTGAGAAACTTACTTACTACTAAAGTACTTTTTCCGTTTTATGAACGTGATACGAGCATATGATATATATCTTAAAGATAAAATACTTAAGCCTAAAAATTACCAAAAGTTTTCTCCGTAATTTTGCGTACGAAGGACATCGTATGTGTTTATTTTTTAAAGCATACATTCAGGAAAACCATTCCGGCATCAATATTTAACACCACTAAATACGAAAATTATTAGAGAATGAGATTAATTACTGGACTTTAGGTCCTTGATATATTTAAACGTGGCCTGACAACTGAGCGCGCGACAACTGAGCGCGTCTCACAACTAAACTTAACCTAAAAACTATGTTATATTAATTTTGACAATCTGACAGATAGCATCATATGTGGAATACTGTTATAGTGAGTTATTTCTTTGTTTAACCACGAATGACGGCAGTATTTCGTTTAAATGTCGTCGGCAGTATTTACGTCAACTCTTCGATATATGTGACATAAATTCTTTTTACATCAACTTAAAGACCCTTAAATCACACCATATACAATTTTAACATTCTACATTGTATATTTACGTTATTTATGTTAAACAACATGTGTATT
>KZ308736.1:724453-748483 GCA_000376725.2 Ladona fulva
GAACACTACCCAAGTACGAGAATTTGTCCACCTGCTCTAGTTTTTCCCCATCGACCCTGATCGTTAATTTAGCCTTCTTTCCCTTAGTGAATCTCATTACCTTAGTTTTACTTACGTTTATTTTCATTCCATATTCCCTTGCCTTATCGTTTAGTGCATTTACTAGTATTTGTAAACCCCTTTCGGAATCGCACACAGTAGCTTTATCGTCTGCATATTTTACTGACTTTACCACTTTCCCTCCAACTATCACTCAAGAGAAGTGGGTGGGTCAGATATTGAGAGGAGAGGGATTTCTGAAGAATGTAATAGAGGGTAGAATGAAAGGGAAAAGACAGAGGGGAAGGCAAAGGCAAAAAATGTTAGATGACATAAAGTGTGGGGTAAGTTACCAGGTAGCGAAGGAAAGGGCTATGAATAGGGAATATTAGGGCACATGGACCTACCGAAAGGTAGAACACCAAATAAACGCACAAAATTAACACTGAAAATGTTAATTTAGATGAGCTTATTCAACGAATCTTTTTGATTGTGAGTCGAAGAAACTAATTGCATGCGTCAATGGATCGATCTTATCGATTCTGTTGAGGAACAGAATCGTAATAAACTAAAAATATTGCAAACTTTTTAAATACAAGCCTTGAAAAGCCAAACCTCGAGTGTCCTAAAAGATCTGACACAGCCGACATGCTTTGCTTTCAGTCTCTTTAGCCAACTCGAAATCGAAACTTATATTCGATTTATTGGAATTCGATTTTTTCAAGATCCAATATCCGCCAATTCGAGCTGTGGGAATTCGTTCTCCGAAATCGTGTTTGTCGAAGATTGTGTTATCTTTGCTCAATTTCCTTACATTTGATTCCGGAAAATTCGAATTTCAAGCTCCGTTTATTCAGAATTAATTGTATCGACGTGAGATTTATCTATTCCTATGGATTCTATTTCTGGATACTTTTCGTGCGTGTTTAAAGTCTAGTGAGCATGGTGGGGAACGCGAGAAGTAGATTTGCTGAGTTTATTCATCGATTTGGGCTGGAAAATGTTTGGAATTTATTCTTGTTGATGGTGTTCTTCTCAAGAGATTCGAGTTCTATACACACATACGATATATTTTTACTATTGTTTCTAATAAATGGGACTATCGACTTGGCCTGATTACCATGCCATTACAATATAAGAGAAGTTTGAAATGTTTCAGATAACCAATTTTAGCGTAATGTGAAATTTTTTCGTTGTTATTGAAAATGCGTCTCTGTATTTTTATTTATTTATAGGCACAGAAATATTTTGATACTGTATTACAACCGGTTGATTTTCATTGGATTTTTGTTATTATTTTTTAATGTAATAGTGTCACGTTCCGGAGAGAAAATAAATGCATCCCTCGGGGGACATTGAAAATACACGAGAAAAGATAGGAATTCGGTCATAAAATTGTCAGAACCATAGTTTTCTAACTCTGAGATCCCGGCTAACCGGGATTATTCGGTGTATGCATGGATGTAATTGTTCGTCGTGAGTGTCTGTGATAATTCGGGTTATGATTAGGGGATACATATTAATGAAATAGCAATAAAAATAGTAATAAAACAACAAAAGCTGGATACGAAATATAAACTTTTTGATTAAGATATAGTACCATTCTAAAAATATCAACCTGTTCCTGTCTAAGAAAGGAAAAAGATCGTCGTTTATTGGGATGGACCTGTCTTCACCGATAAAATTATCGATTATAACAGACCTGATATTTTACTAATTCATAACGCCAACAAAAATGCTATAATCACTGACACAAAAGTGCCTTTGTCTCATGACATCTTAGGAACCGAGATGAAGAAAGGGACAAATACGAAGAGCTTGCATGGCAGATAAAAAATATCTGGATTTTAACAGACGTTCGAGTTATCCCTTTGGTAGTTTCTGCAAAATGGTTGGTGTCGAACAGTATCATCAAATATGTGTAGAAACTTGGTTCGGAGAGCAATATGATTAACATAGCACAAAAAACAGTCCAACTGCAAAATTGACATATTGTGCGTAAGTTTCTCAATTAAAAGGGAAAATCCGGCATTGAATTGGTAAGTTCCCTGTCCATATCGACTGAGCCTAGCCCATAGACGAAATTGGGACTTTGAAGTCCTCTCTTACATTCAACCCGTCGATAATATAAAATAAATCTGATAAGTAATATTAATAAAGGTAATTTAAATTGGTAGGAAATAGAAAAAAAACATGTATGGATTAAAAAACCTAAGTAAAACTTAGAGAAAAGTATCCACACATATGAGGCGTGTGTAAAATAACCTTCACAAACATACTAAGAGTAACGACTAAAATATAGTAAAAGAACTGCTGTAATCATGTCCTAGAAAATTGTAGTTTTCAAAGCTGTTCTACGCCTATGGTTATGAAAAAGCAAGAGGCATCGTTCCATGGGCCTAATGGTGCGCTAGAAATCTCTCAAAGCGTCTCTAACTCATAATAAAGTGGAAGCATTTTCGAAATGAAAGTAAGAGTAGGAGATAGTGGGCCCTAAAAATGAAAAATGCTAATGCTCAGCAAGAGGACGGGGAATAGAAAATGGGATAGGAGGGGAAGACCGATAAACGTGAACAGTGAAAAAGTAAAAACGAAATGGGGACGCCAGGGTATTTGTAGAGTCCAAGGGCGCGCTTCTTTGTGAAACGTTAAGTTTCGTCGCGAAAGGCGTGACAGTGTGGGTGTGAAGGGGATCGGAACCCAGAGGGGAAATTCGAGCCTCAGGCGAAAAGAAGAGGAAAAGGGAAAAGACGAGAAAAATATTGCGAGGGTCGGTTGAAAAATTGAGGAAAGGGTGGAGGAAAAAATGGAAGTGTTTCGTTATAAGTGTCCGAGGAACGAGGGAGGGAGAAATGAGTAAAGGGTGACTTTTATTATTTAGGGTTAAGATAATGGAAGCAAGATGGGGTTTGTCGAGGAAGGGAGCTCTGAACGCCCTTAGGGAATGTAGCTTTCGGGGACATCGTGTTAACCTTATGTCCCCTACGAGGAAAACGGGTCCGAGTAAACCATTCGAGGGTATTGTTCAATTTATATGCTGTTCCGCGTTTCAGCTTCTGATTCTTGCGTTGAGTATAACCATCGTTGCAATACTTTGAGCAAATCTCGCGAAAATATGCAACTAGCGAGCTCGAGACTCTAAAGTCAATGTCAGTTCCTATAGGCTAAGAAGATTTTCACCATATTTGGTTATTTTCAAAACGTGGTACCTGAGTAACTCTACTCATTTATTCGGCTAAGAACCGTTAACCTCCCTCCTCAAAGAGCAGAAAGTAGGCCTAGACGGTTAAATACAAAGATAAGATTTTATCAAATATTACTTAAGTAACAAATTGTTTTGATTTTATCCATCGCCTTTCCGCTGTATACGATCTATACGAGACGGGAAACACTAATATTTTCTCAACTGTTCTGAATTTTCGTTGTAAGATGAAAATATTCTCTATTTGGTAAACTCCTTTGTATGCCATTACATTTATTTCCAGTAGAATAAACACAACAGCTCTGTTGTAGTTTATATTAAGTTATTCTTCATTGAAATCAACTGGACAAAGATTAAACAAATAAATTCGTTTTGAAGTTGTAAAAGTAGAAAGTTTTGTTATTGACGAATTTAAAGATATCTTTTTTATGCTTTGCTTACTCTTAAGCTATTTGGTCGCTTTGTTAGGTCGTAAATTTTCCAAGGAGTTAACTATCGTATACTCTTTTCATTGGGGAAATACTTATGCTATTCTACTGTAATGTATACATATTTTTACCATTCATTAATCGTATTTTGCGTTCTAGAATAAAAGATTGGGTAGCCTATTGCTAAAAATGTACTTTGAGTGCCAATATCTAAGGCATTTTAATGTTATTTCAGCTCCTATGCCTGTAATTTATTATTTAGAGCTTAATCAACCACTAACTGTAGGTAATCATAGATATTTACGAAATGTATGATATTTTATCCCAACTGAAGTCTGATAGAGATGGGTTCGCTGGTAAAATACGGAATCGAAGATGTGATTCAAGGCGTTCCTTTACCGCACTAACCCTACTTGAGATCTCCTCTTTACCCTTCTTATTTCCACCCATTATCTGAAATCTTTTCCTCCGCATTGCTCTCAAACTTTCCTTCAACTTATCTCTTACCATGGTATCTCCCCTCAAATAATGTCTTATCCAGTTCTTTTCCTGATTCCACAAGTCCTTTCGCCCTTCCAATTCCTTCTTAATACCTTTTCATTGATCCCGGCTATTCCTTTCCTTATCTCCTTCCTCTTTTACTTCCACTTCCGCAAGTGTTTCGTCTGAATTTCCTCGGCTTCCGAAGGGACATTTTGCGATTCAAAACATTCATAAAACCTGCAGTATGGGCTAAAGTACTCGCTGGAAGTGAAAAAATCAAGACACAGAAGTACTCCGGTGATACGTTGAGCTGGAATGGCTCTTTCATGCCCAACTGCGTGAGTTTATTCGTTGGTTATTCACGTGAAAAATGCAGAGAAGCGGACGTCGCTGCTTATTTACTAATTCAGCACTTCCTGCTCGCTATTTGATGACTTGTCATTCGACACTGCTGCAACACTTACCCTCATCCCGGAACATTCTATGCTACGTACATTTTATTTATTTTCTTCATTGTTATTATAATGTCTTGCGGAAGCAGTAAAGTAATTTTAACTACAATTTCAACAAGTGTGTACTATAATATACTACATTTTTATTAATCTAAACAGCAAAGAGGACCGGTGACAGTCATGCCTCTATCCTCCTTGGTTCNTGCGGTTAGGTTGGGTTTGAGCCATGAGCGTGAAGGGGAATTAGTGAAATGTATACTTTGAAAACTCGATCTGATGTTTTTGTGAGGAACCATTAAAAGTGAACTTTAGAATATAAGGCGCGGATATTGGGATATTTATAGGCATTCGCTCGTAATAATTCTTTTCTGGTACCATGTTGTTGCTACAATGTGTGCACAGGTAAACTATAGACAGTGAAGTCTGTTTGCCAAATACTTAATATTGTATATAAAAATAGGGCATTATTAAATCAAAAGGTAGTTAAGTGGGACTAACCGGTTGCGGAGGCAAATGGTCAGCGCTCTAACCGCAAGGTCCAGGGTTCGAGTTCCGGATAATCGGATTTTTCCGATTAAGGAATGCTTATATGTTCTCGCGAATAATAAAAACTATTAAAATGTACGCAAATGGTAATTTCCATTAAAGAAGTCGACTATTAAATCAAACATTACTTAATAAAAAAAAATATGAAATTCTTCACAATAATTTGAAATATAAGAAATTCGGAAAAAAAACATGTTAGAAGTAGAGTAGTGAGTGGATGGAACAGTCACACTAATGGACTAGCATGGACCTCAAACTTTTTCGGTCATATGTCATATGTCGCCTTTAATTGCGAAAAAAATTAGAAATCAAAATTTCCATAATCAAAGAAATCTATCGCTAAATTTTGGCATTGAATGTAATATAAATTTTCAATAGAAGTTCAATATGGGAAAACATGGGGCGTGGCAACAGCTAACATACGGTAGCATACCAGTTTGTTCAGTGTCGGTTGGGATGTTTAGGGCTTGCCTAGTTGTGAGACAATACTCAATGTAGAGTCGTTTATGCAAGAATTTGAATGTTTCTGGAATTTTGTTGCTTTTCTTCATGCAGCATAGATATTATTTCTAATATGTGAGCTGTCTTTGATGGTAACACATAATGTATAAAATATATTTTTTTCTTCTACAATAATACTTGTAATGTGCTTTTCTTCTTTAGACGTGTGAAAGTGGAACCATCGAATGTACAAACTAATTTCTAAGTCCGCTGCTATAGCTCTTGGAAAAGTGAACTTTTGAATCGATTGTTGATGGCTTCAACCCACAATATATGATAAGCTTAATGATAACGGAGGACGCATAATATTAACTTTATCTTTCGAGGTCGTGTTGTCAAGTTTCATCTAAACTTAAGTTTTCTTATAATGACTCACATTCAATATTAGAAGAATCTTGTTAACGATGACAAAGTTATCCCAGATATTCATAGCTAAACTTACAGCGCGCATACAAAATATAACGCTGGGTGTGTTTAAATTCACGAAGATGATTTTTGTCTGTAAATTATCTGTATAATTAAGATTTCTTATAATCATCTGTATAATTAAGATTTCTTATAATTAATCTATAGCATCATTTTTAGTCGACTCATTTATCGCCTTCATCGATTCTTTATTCGACGGATTCTACTATCTTAAGCGCACATTTACATGTATTTAGGATATGAGTAGGCTTCCGCTTTATTGGATTTTAAGTAATTTTAATAAAGAAAAGAAAGCGTTCTAAAACTGTTTCATCTATAATGATTTCTCTATTATCTATCCTAAGATGCGAGGACAAGTCGTTTTAGTGACTAATTCTTTCCGCGAACGATAAGCAATAACAATAAATTAAAGAGGTAATGCTACTCTTGGTGTTTATACCCCCTGCCATACGCCGAAAGGCGGCTTGTAGTGTATTTATGTAGATGTACGTGCAAATGAAATCATTTACAGATACAAAAAGATGATGTCTACCGTTTGATTCCTCCACGATGTGGATTTTGCCTTTTGCTGCTTCCTAAAACTCTACCAAATTAAACACTGTTGGTCTTAACTAAACGAATAAAGAAGGAGAATTGCTTCTAAGGAAAAAGAAGAAAGTTCCAAGAAAATTTCATTTTGTGTGAAAAAAATAGTTTAAAGATACGGTAAAGTATGCACGGTAAAATAGTAAAATACGGTAAAGATAAACAGAAATTGCCATTCTTCCTTTATTATGCATAAACTCCAGGTTTTATGGCTTAACTTTGTGGTACTCCATTTAAAAATCTCACAGCAAACAGTACTTCTGTTTCCACCAAATTTGAAAACAAAATAACAAAAATTCTTCTGAGTTGGCTTTAATATGCATGAAATATCACCAAAAAAGTGAAATATGCGGCTTTTAATTTGATTAGTTTACAAAACGTATCTACAAGACTTGGGCTCAATTTTTTCCATTGCTGCTAGGACACAGTGAGTTTATTGTATCATTATAAATAGAAGAACCACAGCATCCACCAAACTTCCCTGCGTCTGCATCGCCACGTAAAAGCAGAAAATATCGATTTAAAATCGTTCGCTCGTTATCACTGCCTCTATGAAGTTAAGGATCGACTTCTTTCCCACGTCTTCCACAGGTATCAAACAGCAGAGGGGGCAAAACGACCCAAAGTCGCCCAAAAATAGAATTTCGCCAAATATCGCGAGGGGCATAAATCGCGTTATGAGATCCCACGTTTACTGGGATCGCGGAGGGACAGGTGTTCAGATAGGAAAGTTCCGTGGAATGGACTTCCGTGATAGTGGTATCCTCTTCCATTACCATTGTTCTCTCGATTCCTCTTTTTATATATTTTCGCGTTTTCCTTCGTTGGAAAGGGTGCAGAATGCCCGGGATATGAAAGGGAGCGGGAGGTCACTGCTTCCTGTTGTTAGGCGGGAGGAGAGTGGGCCTTCACCCCGTTATTGATCGCTGGGTGGTTGCCGCTTCCACAGCTTCTCTCCTCTTCATCGCTGTATCCCTGCCTCCACGTGTTATTCCCCACTTTTCCTCTCTTTTCTGCGAACCTCCAGCGCATCCGTACCGATCCTTACTTTTATTTTCTGGTTTCTCACGTGCTGTGCAGATCCCGCCGGAGTCGTGTTACTTGCAAGTACCGAGGTTGGTGGAAATGTGGTTTGGAAGTGATGTGTGCCAGAAGGAGAAATACTGCCCTCAAATCGTGCGGTTAGGTTGGGTTTGAGCCATGAGCGTGAAGGGGAATTAGTGAAATGTATACTTTGAAAACTCGATCTGATGTTTTTGTGAGGAACCATTAAAAGTGAACTTCAGAATATAAGGCGCGGATATTGGGGTATTTATNACGTGAAAAATGCAGAGAAGCGGACGTCGCTGCTTATTTACTAATTCAGCACTTCCTGCTCGCTATTTGATGACTTGTCATTCGACACTGCTGCAACACTTACCCTCATCCCGGAACATTCTATGCTACGTACATTTTATTTATTTTCTTCATTGTTATTATAATGTCTTGCGGAAGCAGTAAAGTAATTTTAACTACAATTTCAACAAGTGTGTACTATAATATACTACATTTTTATTAATCTAAACAGCAAAGAGGACCGGTGACAGTCATCCCTCTATCCCCCTTGGTTCAGTAAGTTATTTATCTTATAGTTTGCGGATGAACCATGAATATCTTTCTTAATTTCAGTTAAATGAAAAATAATATCAAAAATAATTTTTATGAATTCTGTATCATCAAATTTCCATAATCAAAGAAATCTATCGCTAAATTTTGGCATTGAATGTAATATAAATTTTCAATAGAAGTTCAATATGGGAAAACATGGGGCGTGGCAACAGCTAACATACGGTAGCATACCAGTTTGTTCAGTGTCGGTTGGGATGTTTAGGGCTTGCCTAGTTGTGAGACAAAACTCAATGTAGAGTCGTTTATGCAAGAATTTGAATGTTTCTGGCATTTTGTTGCTTTTCTTCATGCAGCATAGATATTATTTCTAATATGTGAGCTGTCTTTGATGGTAACACATAATGTATAAAATATATTTTTTTCTTCTACAATAATACTTGTAATGTGCTTTTCTTCTTTAGACGTGTGAAAGTGGAACCATTGAATGTACAAACTAATTTCTAAGTCCGCTGCTATAGCTCTTGGAAAAGTGAACTTTTGAATCGATTGTTGATGGCTTCAACCCACAATATATGATAAGCTTAATGATAACGGAGGACGCATAATATTAACTTTATCTTTCGAGGTCGTGTTATCAAGTTTCATCTAAACTTAAGTTTTCTTATAATGACTCACATTCAATATTAGAAGAATCTTGTTAACGATGACAAAGTTATCCCAGATATTCATAGCTAAACTTACAGCGCGCATACAAAATATAACGCTGGGTGTGTTTAAATTCACGAAGATGATTTTTGTCTGTAAATTATCTGTATAATTAAGATTTCTTATAATTAATCTATGGCATCATTTTTAGTCGACTCATTTATCGCTTTCATCGATTCTTTATTCGACGGATTCTACTATCTTAAGCGCACATTTACATGTATTTAGGATATGAGTAGGCTTCCGCTTTATTGGATTTTAAGTAATTTTAATAAAGAAAAGAAAGCGTTCTAAAACTGTTTCATCTATAATGATTTCTCTATTATCTATCCTAAGATGCGAGGACAAGTCGTTTTAGTGACTAATTCTTTCCGCGAACGATAAGCAATAACAATAAATTAAAGAGGTAATGCTACTCTTGGTGTTTATACCCCCTGCCATACGCCGAAAGGCGGCTTGTAGTGTATTTATGTAGATGTACGTGCAAATGAAATCATTTACAGATACAAAAAGATGATGTCTACCGTTTGATTCCTCCACGATGTGGATTTTGCCTTTTGCTGCTTCCTAAAACTCTACCAAATTAAACACTGTTGGTCTTAACTAAACGAATAAAGAAGGAGAATTGCTTCTAAGGAAAAAGAAGAAAGTTCCAAGAAAATTTCATTTTGTGTGAAAAAAATAGTTTAAAGATACGGTAAAGTATGCACGGTAAAATAGTAAAATACGGTAAAGATAAACAGAAATTGCCATTCTTCCTTTATTATGCATAAACTCCAGGTTTTATGGCTTAACTTTGTGGTACTCCATTTAAAAATCTCACAGCAAACAGTACTTCTGTTTCCACCAAATTTGAAAACAAAATAACAAAAATTCTTCTGAGTTGGCTTTAATATGCATGAAATATCACCAAAAAAGTGAAATATGCGGCTTTTAATTTGATTAGTTTACAAAACGTATCTACAAGACTTGGGCTCAATTTTTTCCATTGCTGCTAGGACACAGTGAGTTTATTGTATCATTATAAATAGAAGAACCACAGCATCCACCAAACTTCCCTGCGTCTGCATCGCCACGTAAAAGCAGAAAATATCGATTTAAAATCGTTCGCTCGTTATCACTGCCTCTATGAAGTTAAGGATCGACTTCTTTCCCACGTCTTCCACAGGTATCAAACAGCAGAGGGGGCAAAACGACCCAAAGTCGCCCAAAAATAGAATTTCGCCAAATATCGCGAGGGGCATAAATCGCGTTATGAGATCCCACGTTTACTGGGATCGCGGAGGGACAGGTGTTCAGATAGGAAAGTTCCGTGGAATGGACTTCCGTGATAGTGGTATCCTCTTCCATTACCATTGTTCTCTCGATTCCTCTTTTTATATATTTTCGCGTTTTCCTTCGTTGGAAAGGGTGCAGAATGCCCGGGATATGAAAGGGAGCGGGAGGTCACTGCTTCCTGTTGTTAGGCGGGAGGAGAGTGGGCCTTCACCCCGTTATTGATCGCTGGGTGGTTGCCGCTTCCACAGCTTCTCTCCTCTTCATCGCTGTATCCCTGCCTCCACGTGTTATTCCCCACTTTTCCTCTCTTTTCTGCGAACCTCCAGCGCATCCGTACCGATCCTTACTTTTATTTTCTGGTTTCTCACGTGCTGTGCAGATCCCGCCGGAGTCGTGTTACTTGCAAGTACCGAGGTTGGTGGAAATGTGGTTTGGAAGTGATGTGTGCCAGAAGGAGAAATACTGCCCTCAAATCGTGCGGTTAGGTTGGGTTTGAGCCATGAGCGTGAAGGGGAATTAGTGAAATGTATACTTTGAAAACTCGATCTGATGTTTTTGTGAGGAACCATTAAAAGTGAACTTTAGAATATAAGGCGCGGATATTGGGATATTTATAGGCATTCGCTCGTAATAATTCTTTTCTGGTACCATGTTGTTGCTACAATGTGTGCACAGGTAAACTATAGACAGTGAAGTCTGTTTGCCAAATACTTAATATTGTATATAAAAATAGGGCATTATTAAATCAAAAGGTAGTTAAGTGGGACTAACCGGTTGCGGAGGCAAATGGTCAGCGCTCTAACCGCAAGGTCCAGGGTTCGAGTTCCGGATAATCGGATTTTTCCGATTAAGGAATGCTTATATGTTCTCGCGAATAATAAAAACTATTAAAATGTACGCAAATGGTAATTTCCATTAAAGAAGTCGACTATTAAATCAAACATTACTTAATAAAGCAAAATTATGAAATTCTTCACAATAATTTGAAATATAAGAAATTCGGAAAAAAAACATGTTAGAAGTAGAGCAGTGAGTGGATGGAACAGTCACACTAATCTAGCACGGACCTAAAACTTTTTCGGTCATATGTCATATGTCGCCTTTAATTGCGAAAAAAATTAGAAATCAAAAGTTTGTTGTTGTAATTGCTTTCTAGATTAACTGTGTAACTTGTTTCTTGTTGTTTCATTGTTTCAACTTCGATGGTTTGGGAGATTTTATCATTGGAAGACCGCATCTGTATATTACCTACATTTAAGTAGTCGGGCATATTACGCAGTTTTAAGAACTTGGTCGCCAAGTAACTAAATGGATATGTTTACCATTTTATTTTCTTTGATCATATAAACGCGTCCGAGAAGTTTGAGAAAAAGGAAATGCCGCACCGGAAAAGGCCATACGTGGCCTAAAAGTCGAAGAATCATCTTATCTAGCGTAGGTTTCGCTAGCCTAGCAGAAAAGAGTCTGAGGTTAATACCTCTTTGCCGTTTTGAGTATAGCTTTCAAGGGGTATGAGATAATCGATGTAATTATCTCCATAACTACAATTTTGGGTTATCGGATAACCTGGTGGATAGCGCGTTCGCCTTTCGAGAAGGCGGTCCCGAGTTCGATTCCTTGTGGCAGCACATTTGTGCTGTCAAAGTCACTTTGATTATGAAAATGGTCTTATCTCCGTTACTTAAATGTGAATTCTTTTATCCTACGTCACCTGGCGTAAGCTTTCGGTAGCTTCTTGTGCCCCAATATTCCCTTTTTGCCGTTTTATGGAACATCATTACTCCCGACCTTCAGACATCTAACATCTTTTTCTTTTGTCTTTCTATCTGTCTTTTCCCTTGCATACTTCCTTATTCCATTATTTAGCTATTTAGCTTTTTTTAATCCGCACAATTTACTTTTTGCATAGACCTCACCCACATTTTGAAGGCCTCCAACTTTCAATTCTTTCTTAAGTACCACATTTCGCACTAATTCAGCAGTACGCTCCACTCCAAGTTATCTACCAATCTTTTCTAGAATTCTTTATCGAGACATCTAGTCATTATGTAGTTCCCTTCGCCACACGAAAGCTTCCTTGGCCAATGCTAGTCTTTTTCAAAACTTATCTGTACACCTTCTATCTATATAGAACACTTCCTAGGCAAGGGAAACGATCTACCTGTTTTAGTTTTTCCGCATCAATCCTGACCGTTAATTTAGCTTTATTTCCTTTTGTGAATCTCATTACTTTAGTTTTACTCCCTTGATTTATCGTTCAATGCCTTTACTTGCCTTTGTGATGATATTTCGGAATCGCATACAAAATTGCTTTCTTAAATGTGAATTGCTGTGGTCACTACGTTGTAAATATGAGGAAAGTATGTTTAAAATGTGTCTTTAAGACTCACTTCATTAATGATTCAGTAAAATAAAATTTTAGGGATGAGACTATGAAGTTGTATGAAGTTGGTTGCGGGTATTGTGTCCGCAAACTTGTTTGTTCGAAAACTTTCGTGTTGAAATAATGAGTTTACACAAGAAAATCAGCAGCGTAGTCGTTTTAGTCATCGTCTTTTTTCTGCGGCTATTCTCAGAACAAAGTTGCCTTCCTCATACATGTTTATCACTCAGGTATATGCGTAGATTCTTGTGTCTTGCGGCGTTCTTCCTCTTACTTTCACCCTTTTTCGTGCGTTAGATTTTTAATTAAAGGACAACGCATAAGAAAAGTGAGCTGCTCCATTTCTTAAAGTTTGTAACATATGTTTTATTAGATGTAAAAATTGAAAGAGAATAGAGGTGTACGAGATTTGCTCCTCAATCGTCAATTATGTGCTTCAGAATTAAATTTTCTTCCTTGTGACCCATAAAATATCGATTTTATTTTTGCCTTTAGCTGTAAATATTTGCTATTTACCTTCCGAATTAATAAGATTTGAATATTTAGGGGATGCTTGCAAAAATGTCGGAATGCGGACAATATCACAAGAGAATAGATAAATATCTGCTGTTGTAAGGGTTCTATTTTAGATATGAATATATCCTTTATTGGTGTTTTTTTATTATCTTGTATGAGATAATATTAAAGGTAAAGAGTTAAATTTTAGTATATTATGAGTTAAATTTTTCAGTATACACATCGTGAACAACTCCATAAATTTACGTAAATGCTATAATAATTTTCACGCTGCAGCGCACTGTTTGCTCTTGCGTGAACCTACTATCTTTTACTAACTGTACGTTTTTCTAAGGGTTTTTTATACTCCAAAATAATTATTTCCTCTAGAATTCTTCCTCGCTTTTGCTGATAATCCTCATAATTCGGTGCACCACTTAACGTATAATTGGTAAATGAAGCGAGATTTCTTTTATTTACTGTATCGATGAATATAGTGTTACATTTTGTGTATACGTAACGGTAAATATGTGGTGTGAAGTATAAGTAACTTCAAAAAGTAGAGAATTTGCAATCCGATTAAAATTCATATATCACATCGTATGGACATATGAATGAGCAGATTTATTGTTTTTAATTGCGCGTTTAGTGTTGCAACGGGAATTTAAATCGTCCCATGTGACACGTTGGTGGCGTTGCCTTGTGAGGAAAGTAAAAGGGACGAGATGATGCAGATTGCATAGTGAGGTGAAGTGGGCGTTGTGATGGAGTTTTAAGACGTGTATGGAATGAGATGACATAATTGTTAAATGTTCCTCTGGGCACACATTTAATATATGTCACTGTTAACAGAGAGTGATAATCGTAGGTTGCCCATTAATAATTGATATCATGTTCCGAAGAAGTTAATTTATCGTATCAGGGTCTACGTTACGTCTAAGCTGACCAAAATAAGTTAAATTAAAAGTTTTGTTCCTCAATCATCGGCTTCATTTTCTCCAAACGACCATTATTTTATTTTTTTCCTTTGATTTTTTTCAAGTTCCAGACACCATTATTTTGAAATTATACATAACTTTTGTTAAAAATCAACATATAATATCTTGTCTGAGAAAAATCCTGTATCTGAATTGTAACATCAAATAACTAAAATGTTAGTCGTCTTCTGGTTTGTGTTTAAGCTCGTAATGTAATTGCTATTCAATATTAAAACTTAGCACGTATTCAATTCTGTTGTAATCCAGTTTAGTGAGTTTCGCATATTGAGTTAACAGATATTAATTTATCACGAATCCGGCGATCGGGTCCGATTATTTTATTTAGAGGTTTATGATGGGTGCTATTGGAATTCATTGAATGGCCCCCACAATGCAATAGAGATAGGAAATTCTTATTGCTCGTGTCTTATACTTTTCATATACTTTGTTGTCGTTTGCTTTGTTTTAATTTCTCCGTATGATTGAAAAGTTTATACGAAAAGCCTTTCCGATGAGGATATTCAACTATTATTGCAAAGTGTTAGTAATGCACATTATTATTCCTTTTTAGAAAATTGATATTCCTCTCGATCACTTGTTGTTTCTATTGCGTGATTATTTAAGCACAGATTAATACTAAATATGGAATAAGGACTTAACTCTCTGAGGTCTTTATCTGTAGGCATATACTGAAACTCCGTGTATTGTTCTTTAATCATATCACCGGTTGATATCCGTAATTCTATTCCCATGAAATGATTACATCTTTTTATTACTAGAATTTAAACTAATGTTTCTACATTATTGAAGGAAATAGCGGATGATTTGCTGAATCATGTAGGTACATTGCTAAAGATTATCCTAAAAAACCTAACGGCTGTAGAGGATGTTTACTGAATGGGTAGTTTCCCAATTTTGTATGCTGCTTTTCCCCCTTTACATCAATGAAACTTTCACTCTTTGGAAATTTCAGGGACAAGGTCACTTTTTCTCTTTATCTTGCCTTCTTTGACCAATCAGCCTTATCTTTCGAGCCTCCGCTTTCGCTATTTTTATCGTCTGTGGATCTTATTATCATTCTTGAAATCGTTATCCTTTTCTCACATGGTTAACTGCTTTCCTAACGTAGTGTCTCAACCGGGGGTTTCATTGCTTATGGATATCCTTCAAGTATCTCTTACACTCTTTTTATTTCGTTCCCTTTTTTTGCTTTTGTTTCTCCTTGTTTCTTTATTGCATCTTCTCCCTTTTGTCCCCTACGGCGTCGTTTCTTCCCCATTCATCCTTTTTTCTTTTCCCTCAATATCTTCTCCCGACCCCTCTGTTTTCCCTCTTTCTCTTCTTTACCCATCCACAGGTTTCATCAGCATTTCATGAAAGTTAATTCACTTCTTCGTGCTTGCTGTCTTATATTTGCGATTCCCCCAAACAGACTCTCTCTATAAAATATGAGGATGGTACATAACATTCAAAGGTCTAAATACGGAAGAATTTTTACGTCTCGAAGATTACTGAGGTGAGATAATAACATTAAGTTATGCTTTTAAAGTCGTGATGATCCCAACAAATGATATCTTTAACTATTTAAGAAGCATTATTTGTATGGAATTTATTATTCGTTTAACCGTACTACAAAACGTTCATATATCAAAGGTGAATTTTATTTATTTATTCTCTGAATTGAACTTTTTCAGAGAAACTGTGTTGTATAATTGTTTTAGGTTATTCCCAACAAGTAAAGGAGATGGCGAGGATATACAATGACATATTGACTAATTTTAATTATTATATTCACCTCATCTATCCGTATACTGAATTTATGGAAGTATTGTATTTTCAAATCCCTCCTGAGAATTTTGTGGTTAACTATTGTCAATTTTACAGAAGTCGAGAATATTTGCTTTGTTGTGGAACTTTTATTCAGCAATTATTTTCTAAATATTTAATACCCAGTAGCAGTAAAATTTAAAACGAGTTACTTTGGATCCCTATTAAAGGATAATATAGTACACGACACTTAGTAATTAAAATTGGGTGGCTTAAAATATGATTTTATCAAAACCAATATTCTTCTATTATAGTGAATTCAACCATTCTCTTGGGTTTAACCTGTCATTTGTAAAATAATATCCCTTTTAAAGAAAGGAAAGGCAATACTTATTGTACACATGTGTGAGAACGCATAAATATGGCATCCAACGCTTTCTTATTAGTTTTGATTAATCATTAAAGACGTTATCTATCTCAGATGTCTACTCAGCAAGTAAAATGTTTTGCACATAAATGGTATCCATTTATGTATAAATTAAATTATGATTGCATATAGGTGTATTAAGAGGAATAATGCTGGAAATTGTTCTATTTTGTATTATTGTTAATTCAATACAGTACATTTTGTGAATATTTTCCAAAATAAGAAACATAAGTTATTCAAAGTACCAATGTAAAATCTATGATTATATTAAAACATAATCTAGTCATAACGTCAAATATTTTGCAGATTGTGGAAGTGTATTTTTCATCTCCCAGCCAAACCCATCCAACTCAAGAGATTGCTCATATAAATTTCGTCGAATTTTCTTAATAATTTCGTAGTTTCACTAAATTTTCGTAATTTCACTAAAAGGGGGAAATGCATTATAAAAAGTGAGGATTCCAAAGAACAATATACGAGTTCAGAAAACAATGTAGGAAGGTAATATGTATTTTGATGCCTTTACCAAAACAAGAAATCTTCATTCGAAGATATGTAATATCGTTCGTGTCATTTTCTGGCAGAGTTATAAAGAAATGTATTTAAAATCCGTGAGCCCACGACTGAATTCTGTATTCCATATACATAACTTAATTTATTTCATCGTCGAAAAAATATTTTAGAAATGAAAAAATCTCAATTCGTCATGTTTTAATCCCAACACGCGCTTCTCCTTCGTTTCTCATTTTCGTCTATCGCAACTTCTTCCATTTCTCTTTTTTCTACTTCTGCTTTGGCCTTCTCGTCATCTTCCCTTCTCTTCCTCCCATTAAGAATTTACGTCGACCTATCTTACATTTTGAGCGCTCTTATTCCCCAGAACTATTCCATGTTTTATGACTATACTTTTAATCCCAACTCCTTTACCTTGCTGACCTTTCTTTTCACGATCTCTTTTCGCTGCTTTCCTCACGAGGATCCTTTTCCATCGCACAATACTACTCATAGTCCCTGTATTATCCTATCTACCGAAAATATTATTTGTATCTGGACGTAGCTTGTATCTTCTCTCTTCGACTTTATGCATTCGATTTTTCAGGTTCGTATTATGTTCAGGTAACAGTCCCGCTAGCATTATCTAGGCTAGGTAAAACTTTCCTTAATTGTGAAAGATACTCATATTTCTTTGGAAGTGGTCTTCATAACGAATTCATTTGCTTGTTCCTTAGGACACTTTAAGTGCGTTAATTACGAGAAAGGAAGCATCGCGTAGTGGCCGATCGATTTATTTCGAACATTCTGTGCTAGACAATGGTCATTAGATTCCAGGGAGTTCCAACCAAAGACGTTTCATTCAATGGAATCATCGTTTTGTCCAGGGACTGTTCACCCATAGAAATTTCACAAATGAATTTTCACCCGAGGATTTCTCGCCCAAGAGTCGTTTTAAAATATATTTCAACTGAAAGATATTTCACCAAATGTTATTATATAAAGCAGGAAAACCATAAAAATGATAATGCCATGAAAATCGCTGTAGTAACCCTTATTTTAAAATTAAGAGTCCGTTGGCTCTCATCGTTGTGTGTATTAACATATTGTGTGTGTGGAAATTGAAAATTGTAAAGTTATTTCGGTATTGTTTGTGGAATCAGATAACTATTAGTTAAATTATGAAAGGCAAAATACGATCATATTTGACCGTACATTTTCGTTCTCTTGGTTTACCTCCCTAAATACCTTTCAGTATGTTTAGACTGCTTTTTTACGACATCAGTTAATTTTGAAATTACTATAATTATAGTTATTACTATTTAGGCAGAATAAGTGTAATTATTGTTTATTTTAATGGCATCTTGTTTATGGGTTTATCGCTTTTCTAAAACTATTTGTTGAAATATTTGTTCTGTAAAAAGTCCTTTGAGTAAATTATCCTTTCGGTGAAACTGGCACTTCAGAATCGACCCTTGGGTGAAAAATCCCAGCATGGAAAGTATGGGATGAAATTTCTCTGCGTGAAACACTCCCTGGAAAACCTGTCTTGGCAATCCGACCTTTGCTATTGAGTGAAACGTTTGGTGTTAAGATGATTCTGGTGTACAATAATTGTTCGTAATTATTTCAGCACTAAAATAAGTCCATATATTTCGATGTAAGGGGTACTCCACAGGGTATTCATAATATGATCTATTTGATAATATGATATGTTTCATAATATGATATGTTAAAAATTAGAGTATTTTGTTTCTCAGCATACTACATTGTCTCAACGAACTAAGGACAAAGTTAGGTAGGCTATGAAAATAGAGTTCATTACTAACGGAAAGTTTTATTATTTATTTTCTTTTCATTTGAAGGATAAAAATAAACATGTAAAATACATTCCATTCTCCTTAAAACGCACTTCATTTCAGAGTAAAACAGTTGCGTTAATTCATTCTTGCATTACGTTTTTCTTCATTATATTTCTTTTTCAGGGTATGTAACTTTTAATAGGTTTATTAGAGTAGCGTTTCCTTTATTATTATTATTTTAGCTGTAACGACCCTTTGCGGGTGATAGAAGTGTTGGTTCCTTTACATATAAGTAAGTATTTTTTATTAAAGAAGAAGATTTAATGATAGGATTTTTGACAAAAACATAATATTCTTAGATTTTGGAGATTAGGATTATCATATAATGATTTATTGCAATATTATGCAATAAAGGGAATATTTTTAAGTTACACTTTTTTAAATCTCAAATATCGAAAATTAATGCAATATTTAAGACAGCGAAATACGTATAAATGAAGTAATAAGTTTTTTCTCCTCAATCTTATTAGAATCGGCGATCTCCTTATTGATTCGGTTATTCACGTCGTGATTTTTCTAATTTGATGGTAGTATAATTAACATATTATTTTTTCGAAAGAATCCCTGATTCGACTACGACTGATTGCGATTCAGTTTCAATTTCTAATAAGCAAATCTAATCCCATAAATCATACTCGATTTCTCGTCTATATCAGTCTATAAAAATGTATTTTTAAGGATAGAACATCCGCTTGGGTCATCAAATTACATCAGCCCTATTTTTCTTATCAAGCAAAATTCTATAAAATACATTTTCCTGTAATTATATTGAGTAAGGTTCTGTAATAGACCTACTATACTAAGCAACATTTTGTAATAGATTTCTCTTTTCTTGAGTGGCGTTCCCAAATTACTAAGAGGTTAGTGCGTTTGCAGTTGTTGAAAGCGGTCCCGGGTTCGTTTCCTGGTGGGGGTACATATGTGCGAAATTATATGAATGCCAATAAACTTTGAACAGTACTACTGCTTATCATTATTCAAATTTTCAGAAAAACAAAATATTTTCCTACGATCCACTGTGCGACTAATTCCTACAAAAATAAGTTTGTTTGCTAAGTGGAAAACTCGCCAGTTTCAATCTTCGATTCACAGTCCTTAATTTAGTTGATAATTTACAACTGATTTAGTTGAAAATTCATTGTAAGTTATAACTCTGCCGGTAAATAGAAACAGAACGACCAAGAAGTTATGAATTCGAGTCAATTTAAACTTTTATAAATGTTTCAATTTTTCAACTACATTTTCAATAACTAGGTAATTGGTAACTCGAGCAATTCTCTGTTAAAAGGCTTGTGACGTAGGCAACCATCATTACTTAACTGCCTGGTTGCAGCAACCCACAATGCGTATGTGAATTGCCGTTGCCTGTACTCTAGGATGTAGCTGGTTTTTAGTTTCTCGGCTGTTTAACTGCGTGGAATTTCTTGCTATTGTCAGTTTGATTGTGTTCATTAATAATGATTCTTTCTCTAATATTATTTGCAAAATTCCACTGCCAGAGCTTAAGAAGTAGAATAATATGATGAAAGTAGCGATTTCAGTTTGAAACCTTTTTATTATTTTTTCATTAATACTTTTTATTAATAATTTTCATTAAAAATTTTCATTAATAAATTTCATTAATAATCATCCTAATTTTGGATACAATTCTGGGGAGAATGGATATTTAAAGGTAACAAAAAGTCATCGAAGTTTGGATATTGTTACTATCGTGTTCTTTGATGATTTAGCAGATAAAAGAATCTCGGTAGTCCTTACGAAAGAGAAATATTAAGGTTTATATTTTAAACGTTGCTTAAATAATATTCTCCGATATCGAAGCAAAAAAAACCATTTTGTATTGCACTTGAGGTCTTCAACCCTTGAAGTGCTAACTTAACTAAAAGTATTCTTTCAGTGTCACGTAGATTCACTTTTAATGCCTTTGATTTCTTTATGTCACCATCAGTCATCGTAATCAATATTAGAATGCGTTTCATGACTAATGCTGTTAATTATTCAGATTTTTGTGTTATAAAGTTCACATTTATTGTTATTATGGTTGTTGTTGTTATAAAAGCCGCAATTACTCCAGGTAGCCACCATATCCATCGTCATAAATACATTAGTCACACAATTAGTACAATAATAGTGCAATTACAAGATCTTAATCAACTTCAGTGAGCTGATTTAGTGACTTTATTAGTGTTATTGAGCTTACTTATTATTAACGACTTAGAAGGTTGATGGTAGGGTTTTGCGATCTTATAAATTGTTCGTCGTAATATTAACGAAACTGCTGATTTCACCACTATAGACAACGCAGTTTAACCCTTTAGCTGTAGAACCTTCAAATTTTTCCACATCTGTGTGCGGGAGAAAAGTAACAGGAGTACTGGAGGCGCAGGCAAGTCCTAGCAGGTAGTTTTCCCTTATAATCCGGGTCGACCTTTTCCCTAAGTGGTTATTGTTTAGAAAATATGGTTGGTATCATATATAATATGTTTAATAAGAAATTTGTTTTGTATGTGCAGTCCGAATTTACTTTCCTTGCACTTTGCTGATCATTTTGTTACCAAATACTTCGCAGATATCTTGATTTTTATCAATTATAACTAATTTCGTAAATCCTCTATTCAGAAATCGAAGATTTGGGTTGCCCCCGAGGTGCGAAATCCCTTGGATTTTTTCCAATCTAGAACAATACAGAAGAGTGAGCCTTTGGGTGTATACTTGAGAGGCAGAGCCATAAAATTGTGAAAGGACAAGAACGGGGGTAGAAAAACGTAGTAATACGTTTTTCCCGGAGTCCTCTTAGGAAAACGTAGAAGTACGTTTCCCGCAGCCAAATAAGTTTTCGCTTGATTTTACGTTAGGAATTAAGATAAATAAAATCAACCTTACTAATGGCTGATGTTGGCTGGAATACCGAAACGGGTCAAGATAAAATATTTTGAAAATACCGAATACCATCGTTTCTCATTTATTAATAAGAGAAATAACTTGATACGCAATGAATTAGTCACGTTAAATAATTACGGCTGAGACATTTTTCCATATGAGAATTCCCAATTCCCATACTTTATCGGGAAGAGGAATGATTGCCAAGTCACGGTATTGCTCAATGAACGAGGGCGTCTTTAGAAGCCAACGGCGAACAAAGAACATCTCCGATATTACCTGATCTATCTCTCGTTGCCTTCAGCAAATAATCCATTGGGGAAACAAGGAAGGTAAGGGCTGTCTGAAAGTATTTCATCTCTATTGAAAACCATCGGCATCCTGCGTTAAATGGAACGCTCTCTCACTCGATTTGGAGCAACTTTAACGCTTCAACTTCTGAAAAGGATCTCCGTTTCAATTTAATTAACACGGATGCTTTAGCACATGAGAAGTCCTCGCACAAAGCAAGGCTTTTCCAGAATGTGGATATTGAGAGTCGTTCGTGGAAGAAGCGCTCGCTGAACCTCTCTTTATGAGCAAATGTTTCTGCCAGGAAATCGGCGGTTATGATGAAGAAAAGCTTACGTATCTTTTGTTCCTTTCTCCGCAAGATTCTCCATTTCCTTCCATTTTCCTTGGAAATGTAGACCAGTCATCAAACCATGGGCTTTAGGATAATTGCAAACTATTTGCATGGAAGTAAATTTCAATTCAATTGAATTAAATGTTGGGTGACAATGTTATCTCTGAAAAGGGGTTACGTTATTTAGAACGTTAGTATAGAAATTCTTTATTGTGAGCGTCTTCATTGTGAACGAGATTATTATCAAGACCGATAACATGCAACTAATCTCTTTACATCTATCATCTAAATCTATTCCATAATTTGAGGCAATTTGAAGTCTTCATTCAGGACGAATATATTACCCCATTATTTTATCATGAACCTTTGATCATTGTGCGCTGATCGATACCAATAAAATCACAGTTCTTTTATTTCATCACCAAAATGCTCGATATTTTCAATACACTCTCGGACTAATGCTAAAAATAACATTTCATTTTCCTGAGTATTTACCTTAATTTATGATTAACATCCAAACTCAAAGATACTAAGGAAAAATGTAAGCACAAAATTAGTTGCTTCGTATTGATCATAGCATAACGGCATTTTCATATTGCTAAATATGGTTGTTCCCATTCATTGGTACGTTAATTATTTCTTAGTAAATATTTTCGGAGCGGCACTTGCATATAACTTGCTTTTTTTCCTGCGTATATTTCATCATTTACTCTGTAATATAAGAAATGCAATATGTAAGGGAATAGTGTGGAACTCTAAATTTTATTTTAAATCATACTGAAACACTTGATGTCATGTGGAACATGTTGGTTTCTCCGCGTTATTTTCATGTCAGAATCAACCGATTTTAGATAAGTCTTGCATGGGTTAATTGATAGGCTTGAAATTTTTATTAAAGGCCATACTTTAAGTTTCAGCATTGGGTTATTGTAAAATTAATTTTGCATTATTCTAATCCGTTCAAATATGTATTATTTCTTGTTATGACTGACTTTCTAAAATCGTTAGCAATTGTATGGGAGCTGCCGTTTTTCTTTATAATGTTAAATTTATGATGCTGGTGGGAACAATTTCCTTAATTACAAAAAATTATCTTCGTGATATTTTCATGAATTAGAGAAAAGACACCTTTCTCCTCGAAGAGTCTTTCATTTAAAAATAAAAAATGGGGATTCGTTTTTTTTTGTGGCTAAATGAGTAATAATTTGGTAAAGGATCATACGGAAAGGTAGCATTCTATTAATGGAGCAAATTTCATGGAATGCATCCGTTTAAAGAATTAACTTTTTTCAACCTGATGATGAGTTGGAGGAAAGACCCATCTGTTATGATGCATATTTCCAAGTAACCTTCTTGAATTCATTTTTTGGTTATTAGGCCATGTTTTCCGAAATATCAAGGGAATGAATTAAATTTATAAGATAACTACTCATCGCAATTAATTGTGTTAGTGCATTTATTTGTAATAACGCATAATGATTCTGTCTTAATAGAATATTTATTTGAATAATTGCTTTTACTTTTTCCAAGGAAAAGAAAATTTGTTTTGCAAAACTGGCGACTAATGGTTAAATGTAACGGTTGCATTGTAACTATGTTCGTATAATTAACCCGATGGATTAAGAAACTAATAAAGTTCTCGCTGTTAAAAATTCTTCATTGTTCAGAGGAAAAGGGTGACTTAGCACCTAAAAGCCTGTGCTAAAAAAGAAAATCCCCATGAAAAACGGACTTAAAAATGTGTCCGTTGTCATATAGTATGTCCTGTAAGGAATAACAAGTGTGAAAAATAGCGACACGACTGGGACTCGAACCCAGGTCTCCCACTTTCCGGGCAGGTATTCTAACCACTGAACTACCGTGCCGCGT
>KZ308736.1:748550-787817 GCA_000376725.2 Ladona fulva
TTCTACATCACAGTGTGTTGGATTGAAAAAGAGACTTTATAGTCTCACAAGTCTCCGTCAGTTTCGACCAAATAAAGACATTTGTTTATTTATTTATCAATGAAGAATAAAGATAAATAGAAAGTAACATGTATATATCTCTTGTAGAGTGTCAATAAAAATGTTATTCCATATTCCCTGTCAAACACGTCTTGTGAGTATTTCGCCGAAGTATTGGTTGTCGTATTTAAGAGATTAATGAGATGAGACATTTCTGTCTCACAGTTTCAATTTTTTTTATTGTATCCACCCCATCAACTTTAGAGGACCTATTAATTTGATGGCGTCATATCCATATATTGTATGGAAAGAGACAGCCATTTGCGGGGTATATTTAATGGCGGGTTATTTTATTTTCAAAATTTCCATTTATTATTACCCCTCGTTTTCTTAATCCTCAGCTGGCTTTCTTCTTCAATTGCCGAGAACGACACGTTCCCATACTTTCTCTTTTTCCATGTTTTTCCAATTGAAACCTCTTTTCCCACTCTTAATCGTTTTCACGCCCTCCGTAAGTGTACCATTCCTCTCCTTTTTTCCCTAACTCCCGCAGCGCACTGCGACCATTTCCTCAATAATTCTTCCCTTCAACCGAAGCAACTTTAACTTATTAAAAGGGCGGTGTTATGTCAGCGCCTTCGTATTGCCCGTAAATCAACTTTTTGCCTCTAAGAGTTTCTTTATTCGTCTTTTACATTTTAAATGTCTACCATAATCGTTTTATCTTTTCAGCGTATGCTTAATTTCTTTTTTATTTGTTCTGTATTTTTCGTTTTCTATGTTTCCTTGTTTCTCTTTTCGTGGTAGTTTTTCTCATATCTTGATACTTACTTATAGTAATTCAAATTCAACATCTGTCATATCTGAATTATATGAAAAATTGTACGTTTTTCTTGTCTCTTCTTTAGACCTATTTTTAACATTTTCCTTTTACTTATATTCCCCTCTTCGTTTTAAGATTCTTTTGTAAATATAGCTTATAGGAATGAAAGATATACAGACAAAAACAGTGAAATATACAATAAAATAGAAGAAAGTAGAGAAAAGGGAATATAATTAATTTAAATAAACTTATTTGTCCTTTTGCAAAAATAGCCATTCTTTCAATTAAAAAAAAAACCCTTCCATCGGGTAGAGAAGAAATTATTTTCGAGGGTACAGAGAGCAACGTATGTGCTATGTATGAATAAAATTGTTTATATTCTGTACATTTGGTTTGGGGATTTCAAAAGAAAGAGTCCTTAAATTACAAACAAGCAATGCTTATTAGCATGTCCACCACCATTGTGAAATTTCTCAAATCCTTGTATACAAAGAGATACGTAATTGGTCGACATTTTAACTTATTGTTTAGTGGAAAAGATAACTCCATTCTTGAAGATGGCGTCATTATTCAAATTACTTTATTTTGAATAACTCGTATGCGCCGTATACATATTAGAATGATAAGCACCCCCAACACACTACGCCATATTGTAATCTGGAATGAAAGAAGGTTTGTAGGCGGATTGCATCACAGATATAGGGCAAACATATTTGAGAAAGTAAAATTTACTTAAGACATATAGTAAATCCGATCTCAACTACATGATATGCAATTTCCAATTATAATTACTCTCAATTATTAATCCTAAATTTTTTATATGACTAACGAATTTTATATACTCGAGTTACAATAATCAACACTGAATATTACATCTAGTATATTGAATATTACATACATGTAATACATTTGAATAATAAGTTTCCTTAGTGTATGTCATCCTAAAATAGTAGTCTTCATCATAGAAGTGTACTGTAGATGAATGGCTTCTTTATAATGTTAAATTTATGATGCTGGTGGGAACAATTTCCTTAATTACAAAAAATTATCTTCGTGATATTTTCATGAATTAGAGAAAAGACACCTTTCTCCTCGAAGAGTCTTTCATTTAAAAATAAAAAATGGGGATTCGTTTTTTTTTGGTGCTNGTTTCCTTAGTGTATGTCATCCTAAAATAGTAGTCTTCATCATAGAAGTGTACTGTAGATGAATGGCCTCCGTAGACTCATTAGGTGCCGTGAATGTACAATTTGTATTTCCTTTGAAATTACTCCTTCATGATACAGCAAAATTTTATTTACCGTTTCTGCTGTCATTCGCGAATTACAATAACTCATTTTTTATTACCTTTTATATTTTAATATTCTCGAATATGCCGGTGTGTTTCTCACTCTTCCGTTCCGTCATTCACTCTTCCATTTCCCAGAATTCCTCACTTTTTTACGTTTACCTTTCTTAGTGCTCCCCCTACCTCCTCCCTCGTTTTTACTTTCGCTGTCTTCTCTTCCCCGGAATGAACCCTTTTCATCATTCCTGGAATAAAAAACTGCCATCTTCTTCACCAACATCTGACTCATTCAAACCACGAAAACCCCACTTCTCTCTCTTAAAACTCGTCTCCGACTGTTTCCGCCAACATCCCTCCTTCCACTTGCATGCACATTGCCATACATTTCCTCTCATTTCTTCGCTATGCCCACCACTTGTACCCATTCGCGCGCTTCTAGTTCTTATTCATCATCTGTTTTCTGTTTTAACTTTTCCTTTTCGCATTCCAACGATTTTAGAGTTTTCGTAGTGGCTTGTCATTTTCCCCTCTCCTGAACACTAATCGCTTAAATTCCTTTATTCTCCGATGAAATCTCTTTCATCTTTTGATTGCTTATAAAGCAGTCTTTCCCCGGATCAGTGTTAGCTGTGCTTGTTTCTATGTTTTCAGCTTTGTCCAGAAGCATTCCGAAGCAAATATCTCCCTTGTGGTTGAGATTGTTTGGATTCTTTCAATTGAGGCACATGGACGATAGAAGTACTGCAATGCGCTAGTTAAACCTATCTTTCGCTAATTATTCTAATTTATTTTGTTGAATGATGTATCCCATTGTTATTTCCATTTAGGTATGTTTGATCTAATTAGCTGATAAAGTTAAACTTTATTCAAAATGTTATAAATGTTCTTTCGTTAATGATGTCTCAAATGTATCTGACTCAATCAATAGCACTGAATTTTACTCCGATCGGTTTATTCGATTAAAATAATCCAAAACGTAGTTTAATTATTTAATTATGTACAATGGGGAATCGGAGCAGAGCACTGCAATGTTAATTAATTTTTCTGAGAAATGTATCGTGATTTTATATTTGTGTATTGTCTCGTATTATTGCAGTTAGGGGTGAATACTACGTACATTGGCAATGATTTAGGAGACATTTCAAACGTATTTATATCGAAAAATAATAGTACGTTTGATTCGAAATAATTGTTAACTAAATTTGGCCACAAAGATTCAGTAACACCTTTTTACGTATGTAACTCTTCTTTTAACTTTTTAAATGTTTGTTTCTTATTTTTCTAGTACTTCAGTCTCTACCCTATTACTTTGGTTGGATTATATCGAAAGAAAACCATTAATTCTTGAATTTTTTCGAACATTAACTAAGTAACTCATAAAATAATTTTATAATTATTTCTGGTTACTCTCAGTATATTTGTGCAAGTTTTTTTCACGCCCCTTCTATTTGGTTGTTTTCCTGCTGTTAATACTCTTTACTAAGCTTCGGTTTAGTTAAGTTATCCTAAACTTTCTTTAATTTAATTTGTTCTTTTAATAGTTTACTAATTACATTTCTACATCACAGTGTGTTGGATTGAAAAAGAGACTTTATAGTCTCACAAGTCTCCGTCAGTTTCGACCAAATAAAGACATTTGTTTATTTATTTATCAATGAAGAATAAAGATAAATAGAAAGTAACATGTATATATCTCTTGTAGAGTGTCAATAAAAATGTTATTCCATATTCCCTGTCAAACACGTCTTGTGAGTATTTCGCCGAAGTATTGGTTGTCGTATTTAAGAGATTAATGAGATGAGACATTTCTGTCTCACAGTTTCAATTTTTTTTATTGTATCCACCCCATCAACTTTAGAGGACCTATTAATTTGATGGCGTCATATCCATATATTGTATGGAAAGAGACAGCCATTTGCGGGGTATATTTAATGGCGGGTTATTTTATTTTCAAAATTTCCATTTATTATTACCCCTCGTTTTCTTAATCCTCAGCTGGCTTTCTTCTTCAATTGCCGAGGACGACACGTTCCCATACTTTCTCTTTTTCCATGTTTTTCCAATTGAAACCTCTTTTCCCACTCTTAATCGTTTTCACGCCCTCCGTAAGTGTACCATTCCTCTCCTTTTTTCCATAACTCCCGCAGCGCACTGCGACCATTTCCTCAATAATTCTTCCCTTCAACCGAAGCAACTTTAACTTATTAAAAGGGCGGTGTTATGTCAGCGCCTTCGTATTGCCCGTAAATCAACTTTTTGCCTCTGAGAGTTTCTTTATTCGTCTTTTACATTTTAAATGTCTACCATAATCGTTTTATCTTTTCAGCGTATGCTTAATTTCTTTTTTATTTGTTTTGTATTTTTCGTTTTCTATGTTTCCTTGTTTCTCTTTTCGTGGTAGTTTTTCTCATATCTTGATACTTACTTATAGTAATTCAAATTCAACATCTGTCATATCTGAATTATATGAAAAATTGTACGTTTTTCTTGTCTCTTCTTTAGACCTATTTTTAACATTTTCCTTTTACTTATATTCCCCTCTTCGTTTTAAATTTCAATTTCTATTCTTAGTGGATTTCGCACGTTTCTTCCCCCCCTTTATCTCGTGGGTGCTTTCCTGCTGGGTTTTAATATTCTCTAAGTGCAGATTTAATTTATTTCATACCCATATAATATTTCCTTCTTTCTATTGGTTTATTTTAGTTCAACTCTTAATACCATTTACTTCTGTCTGGTATGACTAACGGTTGACTCATAAGTCTTAACCTTTCCCTTTCATACAGATCTATTATTAGTATTATTGTTATTATTAATAGTATCATTTACGCTAAATTTTAGTAAGCATGTGAAAATAAAGTGAGATTTTAAACCCGAAAGAGTCTTATGCGTCGAAATATGACTCTTTAATGCTGTGGTGAGTGGAGATTATTCACAATTTAGAACTGTCATTCCCCCAACTGTTAAACAAACTCTGAAATTAATAATGTGGTAATTAATTGGCCAGCAAGTTTGAATCTTAATCAAATACGCTTTGTACGACCAAATACATTTCGTGGTAAGAAAAGGTGCTATTGAATCTCATAAGGTAGTTGATGCATCATATATCATGTAATTTTTACGAGGTTAGTTGCAATTTTCATCATTAGTATAATTTTTATTAGCATATTATCTTCCATGGGTTTCCTGCAAGATTCTGTGGACATATTAGTTACGTTAATGCCCTTGTCATGCAAAGACTTTTGTGATACACAATTTACCGCGGAATATCGGATTGAGATAAAGACAACAGAGTATTATATAACGGCACCGTAACTTACTTTTGACTCAAAAGATATTTTATGTGTCTTAATTTCCATTTGCTATCTTTACATTTTTATATGGAGTTTGAGAAATGATATTGATTAAAACGGAATCGTCATATTTGGTCTCGAATTCGTGATTGCACTAAATGAAGGAGATTGATATATCTTTAAAAACGGAAAGAGTTTTACTTTCTTTCTACCTTCTTCTGTGGTTGTATTTATAAAGATGAACGTAGCTGAAGTAGACTACGGCTGTTTACTTCGGGTTGCATAATGAAAAACAGTACACTGCTTGGTACCCAATTTTTTTGGAGAGAAAATACGAGGTAGCATTAAGTGATACTTTATTTGAAGGTTCTTAAAGAATCTCATTAACAGTACGATCGTACCGTTTTTCTCTCTCATGATTTTCAACACATTCATCGATTTTATTTTTTTACAACACTTTATTCACAACGATTTCGGGGCTTATTTATCATCATTGCGTTGTTCTCTGTCTGCTCTTGAACTTTTGTATGTGTAACTCTAGAAAATAGTGCTTTTGGATCGGAGTCAATAATTGATTTTGCAGCTCGAAAATTCTGCCTCCGTAGATTCCTCATCAAATAGTGATGATTGGTACTCAGTTTTCTCCGTGTTAGTCTCGTGGAAAACAGACGAGCTTTATGTCCAAATCTACGTTTCCCGCTCGCTTGTTATTTTTCCATTTCCGCCGGAGTGGTTGAACTGCGTATTGAATTATCCTTCTTGGATTTTGCTTCGCTTCAAGTTTCACTTTGCATTTGTGACCATAAACCTTTAATTGCTGTCACATACGTGATTCTGGGAAAGTTTTTCGCTTTTTTCCATTGGTATTTTATTGACATTTATTGCTCCGAATCCCATCCTATCAAACCTTTGACGAACTGCTTCCTATAGTTGATAGATCTCGTTTCGGCTATAAGTTGTAATTTCCTTTTACTCGAACACACGTGAAAAAAGTAGCATAAGTGGGCATTTCAACCAAATGAAGCGAGGACTTCCATGATGTTTGGCGAAAGACCTTAGGAATTATTAATATACCAGGATCTAATACAGAAATTAAATTCAGTTTATTTGTCGTTAAAATGTACGTAATATTGCCAATAACATTTTGCATTTATTTAACCTTGTATTTCGACAGGTATTCCAAGCGTAGTAGGAACACCATATAGTCATTTCTTATTGTTGCCAGAATGTGAGAGGTTTTTGTTTTGAATCGTTTTATTTCTTGTGAAGTAATTTTTCATGAAAGCAGTATTTCAATGTTTGAATGTTTGAAGAATCATTAGACTGTAGGATCCATCAATTTTAAGCAATACACGTTTTCTTCAATCCTTGCATCTTATCAATCATGTTACGTATTGCGTATGTCCACTGAATCATGAAATTATTTTATACTTAAAAAATCATTTTTCAATGGCAACACATTTTTTAATAATTTGAGAGCAAATTTCACGAAATATATGTGAAATATTAATTTACTTTCTTGATTTACTATACCCTAACAATTTTTAATGGCTATAATAGTATAATATGTTGTTAGCATTTATATTATATTTTTCGTAAATATAGTGTCTACTATATATGTATGTACACCGAATATTCATTATGTTGAATATTTTCAGACATTATTTAGTCGTGTTGGTAAACATTAATGCATATCAATAAGTGCTGGAGGCAAGTGTAACTGTAATTAACAAGAGGCTTCTGAAGAGTAACTTCTGGTTTAAATTTAAAGAACCTAAACTATAATTTAAACGTAAAGTTCTCGCTAAATATTCAACTCCTGAAGTTATTAATTTAAGCTGTTAAATATTCGCGAAAAGAGTTTCATGTTAATCACATTTCCTCGTATGAACTCTGTCTTGTGAATGATAATTAAGGTAAATCGCTTTTATTGCCGTCAATTTTCCTTTGGACTATATAGGAACCCGCTAGGATAAGAGAAAACCTCATAAAATATAGATTTTGTACTGATAAATATTTAATACTGCTAAGAGAGAATCAGTGAAAACACTACAATTATCCAACTACGACCAACTGAGTGATCTATCGGACAACATCATGGAAGTCCTCGCTTCATTTGGTTGAAAGCTCAGGCAAATTTAATATTTCTAGGAATTCCCTATTGAATTTCCTATCTTAATCTGTTTGATCGTCATGGCATAACATAGCATATCTCCCTTTGGAAAGACGCGCGCTTTATAATTCATGAGATTAGAAAGCATCGCTCGCAAAATTTCCTTCTCAACTCCCAAAATGCCTTCAATCCCGTCTTTCTATTCAATTTATTCCCAAACGGCGCTTACTCTGTCCTTCCCATCGCACGCTATGGTTTAATCCGCTATCTGTCACTCCTCTTCCCCATATATTTCCCCTCCCTTTATATCGCGCGTCATCTTTTTCTTTGCATTGAAAGCAAGGATTTCCTCTTATGAATGGGGAAGGAAGAGCATTTCGCCCCGGTCCTCTCAATTAGTTTAATTACCGATTTAATTAGGAGTGGTTGAATGTTGTTTCGTTGGACACCTCTGGTCTCCAATTACAGTAGAGATACTTCAAACGAGGAGCTAATATCCGCCGTTCTCTTATTGGTCGACTCAGAAGTTTATTTTTCTGCCCAAAAATGAGCAAATTGGAAATCACGTCGGATCCGTATCTCTAAATTGGCATTCGAATATTATAGAGGACAAGAGTCAGTATATTTGATCCAGTGGTTCTTTCAGCGAGTTTTGTCTGTTTGTTTCTTGACCTGAGTATTTTTCGCATTCAACTGCGGAATATCTTCGACGTTTTGGAATTTATTTTTGGTTAACCCAGAACTGAAAAATTCGTATTGCTGTAGACGCTTTCCCAAGTAGATTTTTCTGTTTACTAAATTTGATATAATTGCGCTTTAAGCCATTTTTAGAAGCAGGACGTCTGAGAATTGGTTTTGTTAGAGTTTTGTAGCGGATTAATTCAGGGAAGCATTTTTCCTGATTTTTTTCAAAATTAAACATTGGAACTACTACAGGTTAACGCAGGTTGGGAATCTTTAAAGAAAGAAGATGCATGCTATGCTGCGAATGCTAGATGTATTCAGAGGAAAGATATTTGCGGAAGACGTAGTCGGTATCATGTAACCCCCCTGCAACTCCGGCCGATCCGACTGTGAGCGTAAAATAAGAGAAATGGATTCGAAGACAAGTCGTTTTAGGGAGTAATTCTTTCCATACGCGAAAACAATAAGCTAAAGTAGTAACTTAACGCTCAGTGGTTACACCCCCTGCCTTACGCCGGCTTTCAAGATATTTATGTATTTATATAGAATTGGCATGTGGATAACAGACGTGAGTTTAATTTTGATACAATTTTCAAAATTTCGTGCACATTTCTTTTAGTGCATTTTTTATTCGGAATTGAGAATATGCTAAATTCGACGTTTCTTCATTCATAAATCATAATGGTTATCATTGTGGTATCGTTTCTTTGTGGAATGAAGACCTTTTTTCCTCAACCCGAACTTCAGCCTAAATTGTATAAATGAATGTGAAAATTTTGCGTTCGCTTAACGATGCTCTTCTATCTAGTTAGACGTTGGGCCATTCCATGTCAAGTGGACCAACGGTCCCCGCTTGACCATCATCGACTTGAATGAAATTTTGCGTGAACATAACTTCGTATCTTCTATGAACATTTCCCAAGTTTTACATCCATAGATGAAATAATTGCTGAGATATAGTCATTTCTTTGACCCCCTACCGCAGCCTTCTACTGTTAGACATCGATTTTTAGCACGTTTGAGACACGTTATCTCAGACATTATTCCCTTGAGCAAAACAAAACTTGGTATTCTTATACAACTTACTTGAAGCAAAATCGGTCCAAAAAATTATGGCTCGAAAAAAGTTTAAAGTTTGGCATTTTATATCTTTTGAAATAAACATACAATAAATACGAAACTTTGTGCCTTATAACTACTGTATACAAAGTGTTGGAATAAAAAGTTTAATTTTCTTAATGTCGTCCGTTAGTTTAAAAATTGANAACATTTGAACTCAATTTTTAAACTAACAGACGGCATTAAGAAAATGAAACTTTTTATTCAATGACTTTGTATAGAGTAGTTATAAGGCACAACGTTTCGTGTTTATCTTATGTTTATTTGCAGAGATATAAAATGCCAAACTTTAAATTTTTTTCGAGCCATAATTTTTTGGGCCGATTTTGCTTCAAGTTTTCTTCGTAAATTTCGCTCATAAAAGATTTGTTATTATTTTGTGTAATAGAGCAACATAGGCTGTATAGGAACACCAAGTTTTGCTTTGCTCAACGGAATACTGCGTGAGATAACGTGTCTCAAACTTGCTAAAAATCGATGTCTAACTGTAGAAGGCTGCGGTAGGGGGTCAAACAAATGAATATATCTCAACAAATATTGCATCGATGGATGTAAAACTTGGGAAATGTGCATAGAAGATATGAAGTTATGTTCACACACAATTTTATTGAAATCGGTGATGGTCGAGCGGGGCATTTCTCTGAAATTGGTCCACTTGACATGGAATGCCCCCGTTGCGTCTTTAGCCAAAGACTGACTTGGCCGAAGCCTTTAATAATCGAAAACTATTTTTCTTCAACTTCACTTCAACCGTTGATCGAAAGTACTATGAATGTATCTATTAACGATAATATCAATTAATGTTTCTAGGCAGTTTAGATTTATTGATGTTAATGTCGACACTAACAGTGCAATTTTTGAGCTAATTAAAAAGCTAATGTTGTTCGCAAATCATTTTAGCATTTTCCTGAAAGAATTTAAATTTCAGAACTTTTTCGACCTCCTAATATGATGTAAATCCTTTATATTTTTAGTCCAAAGGTGCATGTTTTACTTCTATAACTATTCAAAAGTATAGAGACATCCTCATCTTTTAACGTAAATTCTATTAATTTGCTAATTTGTGTTCAATTAATCATGCGCATGATTTTTATTGGACAACTATTGCTTTGAAGCAGGAAATTCGTAGGATCTCTTTCTAAATATTGATATATGAATTCATTGATAGTGAGTTAGATTTGCACCCCACAGTCGTGGCGATAATTCTATTGGTCTATTCTACTTCCTTCTATCGAAAACTTCTTCGCTTTAACAGAATGTATTTATCTGTAAATCTTTCTCCTTTAGTTAGTTTATTTTTTCACCACGATGAATAATTCATTGGATCCCTTATCGGAATAGACGAATGATCTACATCGATTTTTCAAATCCAATGCCGACTGTTTAACATTAATAAAACCATGAACCAGGGGCATATTTATCATTGGGCGCAATGGGCGTTTGCTCAGGGCCTCATCCACATAGGGGCCTCAATGAGACTGCGTAAATTCTCAATATCAAATTGTTCTGGTGTTTTGCTTTTAGAAAGAATGTTTTTTTTTGCGTGAGTCCTCATATATGTTTATGAAATATATACCAATGCTTATTGTCATGTAAAAAGTCTATCTTTCATTGTAAATTTATGGAAATACTATGCATTTTAATTAAAATATGTTTGTTTATTCCTGCCTTAGGGAAGCGACTGACATTGCGTTGTTTTTATTTTAAAACTCAATTTCTTACTCTAATAATGTCATCTAATGGGGCCCTTAATCTGATCTTTGGGACTGTGTCTTCTGATAGATTAAATCAGCCCCTGCCGTGAATTATTCATTGAAAAAGATACATCAGTCTTTCTAAAAGAAATTTACAATGTGTGCTCATAAAGCATTCTCTCATTGAAAATTGAATTGAATTTAGTTCATTAGTAAAACTTAATGTAATCGGAAATGTAATTATAACTTAATTATAATTTTTGGTATTCGTATAGGAGTTTAGTGAAGAGTATCCTGAAATTAACAAATTCTCACACATATAATACGGAAATGAAGACGTTTGTAGAATTTAATTAGAATAGAGTATACGTAACTTAAAATATGCCACAACATTCAGAGTCAATGTAGAAAATTCAATAATATTAAATGGAAATCACTCAATCTTCTAACCATATATCATTCAAAACAGGATAATAAATTGATATAATGAACTTTAAACCCTTATAAGCTCCTGTAGGAAAAGCTAATTTGCTAGAAATTTATCAATTATCTAGATAATTGATCAATAATTCAGTTAACTTGATTTATGTGTTATCAAGTCAGTGCTGAGTCATCATCGCTTTTTTCTTCAGTAATAACTTGAAAGCGGAATGCCACAATCATATTCCAATTTAATCGTATTTCGCCGTATTATTAAAAAGATTAAATCAGGGTTCTTCAAATTGGATGGAGTAATTGCTAGGATATATTTTCGGAAGATATTAACGTTTACAATTTAACCCTCGGTGACGTAATTCAGTTTTTCACTTTGCGGTCTCTTCAAGGATTAATGTCCATCCGTGGGCAGTGTGACGTTGATGTAATAGAGGGTTATTTCCCTTCGGCATCCCTTTCCCTTTTTCTCCTCCCATCAAATAACGATGATGAGAGGCTATTAACAATCCAGAATTACTGTCGCTGTAGATATATTACCGCCAATAAATGTTGATTCGGCGTTGTGCTTTACGTTAAATCTCCGTGCTTCACGGGAAATAGGTAATAAATGATTCAGGTTATGAAAGCTTTTATTTTTCTGCTCGAGTACACGATAGCCTGTGCGAAATTTTGTGACAGAATGTATTCAGTATAGATAGTTGGAAAATGTTAATTAATTTATTTCTTTCCCAACAAACGATCAAAGCAATGTTACTGTAAAGGTAAAAATAAAGTATATAATTAAAAAAAATATCATTATATTACAACCAAACGCTTATAAAACGTAAATACAGTGGAAACTGGTAAACACGAAAACGAAAACACGAAATATCGGTTAACGAAACGTGGAAACAGTGCCTTTTGTCTTCTGCTACTGTCAGTTCGTGTATCATAGTGCACTTGTAAAACGGACATGAATTAAAGCTCAGTTTAGAGCCCAGTGTTACGATTTCTTAGAGTAAAGTAATTACATTAAATCTCCTATAGAGATTTTTATTTGATATGTACATTATCATCTTCACTTTAAACCAAACAAAACAACATGGTACGTGGCCTTGGAGTGAAATTCCGTAGCTAAACATGTTAACTAATTTACGTTTTAAATGTTCACTTTAAGCATACATCATCAGACCAAGCCTAAGTGTAGGTATATGAATTCATTGAAGGAGAAATGGTTAGCTCAAGAAATCAGTTAACACGAAAAATTCGTTGATTTTGAGGGATTATAACGTCACTTAAGTTCTTTAGAAAACACGGAATGGCATTTATGTTAGGATATCAATCAACGCTAAAATTATCTCTCAGTAATTTAAATTACGTTTAAATTTTAAATCATAAACTGTGATGTTACTTTGTAAACAGCTGTATTTGAGCAATTGATACTTTATATTTCACTGGTTTAAAGTTAATTCATTTGATGAAAGCAAACTTACTATGGTTTTCGATGAAAGAGATTATAAATACTCATAACTGAGATACGAAAAGCGGCGGGTTGCGTTTGTAGGAATATCGTGTTAAATGATTTCCACTTTATTGATATATTTTTACAGATCTCATGAAAGTTACCGTTTTCATGTAATATATGGTAGAGTATGTATTGTAGTAGTAGTAGTGTATTTTATGTACGTATATTTTTCATTCAAAGTTTCCACTTTGTTTCCCTTCTCGCTTAGATTACTGAGAGTTCTGAAATTCCTGAATTTCGCCATCCCCGTATTCGTCCTTGAAATTCCCCAGCCGTAGTCACACATTGAAATGATTGGAGCGTATGATTCATCACAGGAATGTCAACTCCATTTTTCTCCGTAAGGGAATGGAAATGTCTCAGATTCACACATGCTCCCCTTCCAAGAAATGCGATGTTCCAATGTATGAACAAATATTTGTATTTTAATTAGGGAGAATAAAAACCCTCAACCCGCGTCTCCTTATATTAAAATAAAAATTTCTTTTACTTTATCTCTCTGGTTGTGCCTTTTATAACAAAGTGGTGCTAGTAACTTGGTCACTCACGATTGTTCAGTCAATAAATTTGTGACCCAAAGTTCGTATCGATAGCAAATACCTCACTTTTTAGTTGCACTTATGGTGGCAATCATGTAATATACGAACTTTGAAATATTTCTGGTGGTTTCATTATTCGAAAGAATATTATCTTTCTCTATCCTATTTTTTTATAGCAGAGTAGTTAAACAGGCAATAAATTCCTCCTTTTATCATTTGTAATCCACATACTTTTAGAACTCTTCCATATTATTCCTCTTTATTAGTATATATATTTTTAATATTTTCCACTGTTTTAGATAGTAACACGCCCGTCTTTAATGCTAGAGGGACAAATATACTGTGCTACGTATAAGTACCGCATAGAATTCTAAACAAGTTGTTTATTGATTTTAGTTAGTATGTACAATACTTAGGATATTATTACGATAAAATAATGCGATTTTCCTTATTTAGTGTGCAAAAACACCGCATGTACAAATACATGAATAAATATTTACTTGATTAATGCGGAATAAACAAGGAAAAGAGCTTCACATGACCAGCTCTATGTTTATCGAAAGAGATATCACTGAATGTAATTGGACCATCTATAATCTAAAATGTATTTCAACTGTGCTATCATTGAGCGATCTCTTCGTTTGCCGCGATATAATTAAAATATAGCCTCAGTATAAATCATAACCATCCCACTTATCAGCACTATAATATTACTGTCCACTTAAATTCACCATACTCACTTTTATATCCATTTTCTATGAGAGATAATCTCTAAACGTTCGGATATCATGGAAGGGACGGCTTTAATTTTATTACCCACTCACAACGCGCCTCTTCCTTTTAACTTCCAATTTTCCTTTTGGTCCTTCCATTAGTTTAATACACCCTTCTCCCTGCCTCTCTCTGCAAATATTTGTCTCCATTCCTACAGCAACGGCTAACATGATTGTGTTACCCCCGTTCCCTTTCCGAAACCATCCCTTTTCCCACCTTCCTTTCTTTCATCTTTGTTTGCTGTTTACTCCATTCCGTCCGACGGTCCATTCAATCGTGAACGCTCTCATTCTCTGCCTTCCGGTTGCTTGACGTGAAACATTCAATGAAATAAATACTCTGATGGGAATTTTCATCGGATAGATAGTGATTGGCCAATATTAAATCTGCTTCCTCTATTATATTCTCGAAAGTTCTTTTGTTGGAATGGATTCTTATTGTGTAGGCATATTTACGGTAAATTTGGCTGAAAATCCGGCTTTTTTGATCAATTTTCGACTTCCATGACAATTTCACAGCAATCTACCTCTTCGATGGAGACGATATTACGTTCAGTATTTCCGCATCACAGAGAAAGTTTCTACGACGCCGAATTTCGTAATTAACCGTCTGCCGAACAAGCAGAAGGCGTGATTTTGAATTATCATCGATTAAGAATAGGTTAAAAATTAAATGGATATAATTTTTTATAGAAATTAAAAGAAATTCTTTCGACTATATTTTTAGTCATAGAGTGAGTTGACCGTACTTAGGGGAACGATTTTTACTTTATAAAAACGGACTTTCTACTGTTTTTAATAATAAGACGATCGATATCTAATTATTCTTCGGTTATCAATTCAACGTGGCTGTGTAGACAGAAATGAAACCTTATGTGGAAAGAATTTAATCCTTTTATACTTTTATTTATTTTAAATGTGTTTGTTTGTAAAAAGTGTTTAAGAGGAAGCCACTCACAATCTTTACTTAGCAAGGAGCTGAGAATCATCTTATTCTGCAATATTTTACTATCATTCAATTATTGAGGGATATATTCAAATTAAATACTTCTTTTCGTTTTTTGCTCTCTGTTAGTTATTCTTAAAACTTTTTCTATTTCACAATGAAACAACGATTGAAAATAGATATGTTTATAGTTAGGTTCTCACGTTCTTATAGTTAATATAACTTTTGATTATATTACAATAAAAATACCATTCACTAATAATTATAAGAACAATAGTGTTGAGAGGATGTATAGTTTTTTGTTAGAATTATATAAAACTGAATAAATAAGTATTTATGAAGAACTTTGAGATAAGTATTCGTGAAGGTTTATGTGATATTTTCTTTGAGAACAAATTGAATTATCTGCAATTCTTTGTTGTATTTAATCATTCTTTTTTTGTCCCATCGCAATAAACATTTAAGCAGGGCATCGAACTATAGCCTTTCTGAAAACTGAAACTGAAAAACAAGTTATTTTTCCGGAGTAAAAACAAATCCGAACAGAAAAAAAATTTTAAACCGGCAGTTTGAACAGACAGTTACTACATTCCCATTTGCGGTTCCCAAAAATGAATATTTTACTTACGTATATTTGAAAAAGTGAACTGAACATGTGCAATCACTTATTACTGTTTCATTCTAAAATTTAGGGTAAAGTAATAATAAAGTAATTAATAGTAAAGTAATGGAAATGAAAAGAGCTGAAGATAATAAAACAATCAGAAGGATATTATAATTGTCGGAATGAAAATAAGTTTCGAACCGGTTCAATGTGAGCAGAATAAACGAAACCGGTATTGAACCTTAAATTGATATTATCATTGAGCCGGAGTGAAAACAGAAACGGAAAATAATACGGTTCGATACCCTGCCTTTAACAAGTAAAAGTAGTACTAATCGTGCCTTGGGTGATTTTTCTCGTAGCCGAAACCTAGTATGATTCCTTATCCATGGGGTTTATGTAAGTCGATCATCATAAACTACGGCTGATTATACTGTGAATTATTTTTCCCCGTCAAATTTTTTATAAGGAAAAATAAAGAACAGCCTTGAGTTGTCTGTGAGTTGAAAATTCCTTCAGTTTGTCCACTCGTCTTCAGAATGGATCACCATTTTGGGTCGCATACCTCGAACATTACAACTCCCTATTTCTTAGCTCATTATTTTGTACTCCAACTTTCTCGTCATTGTTTGCCTTTCTCGCAGCGTAAAATGCTGAGGAACAAAAGAAAGAGGTGACGCAGTTTGCGTACTTGGAGCAAACGGTTTAAAGTGCTTCGAAATTTTCAACGTCAGTTTGCTTTGTCGCTGGGTTGGGTCGGTGCGAGCCTCCAAGGGGAACTCAAACAAAATCCTCCATGTTTGTTGTCTAGCTCATCCCGTAGCTAAAGAGATTTCGGAATTAGGTCACGTGGTGACTGTGCCTCTTTTTACTCTTCTCCATTTTCGCACCCAACATGAAGTTCGTGGCGTTCTCTCCCAGTTGGCGCCATCGTCACGTGTGCAGGCGCGACCTGTGCGGAGGCCTTTGGAAACTTGAGAGTGCAGTCGCGAAATTTGAGTCTATAAGTCAGAAGGGTTTTCCTGAAATACACCGGTATTAGATAGGATTTTACTGTACTAGTTGATACACATTCAGAATTTTAGATCTTTGGAGTTATTGTAGGAAATTAACGGTAAACACAATCTATCTACGTTATAGAGTCATTGTTTAAGTTAAAACGATATCATTTTACGTTAAAACGATGAAAATATTTACGTTACATTAACTATAGGTCGACTTTGCTTTACGCTGTTTAAATTATAGCAATGTTTTATTTTCTTTCTCCATTGCTTGATTACTTATTTTGAGTGTGTATGCGGTTATTATTAATAAATAAAAGTTTGATTGTGGCAAATAGTTTTATAAATCGATTGAGCTTCCTAGACGTGATGAAATCCGTGACACAAAAAATTAAATTTTTATTAAATTTTCACAGACAGCCTTTTTTCTAAAAATTCTGTATTTTAAAAGAGGAGCCTATGCTTGCCTTTAAGGTCTTTTACCTTTAATATTGATATATCGTAATATCCATATTATTTATCTTAATTTCTGCTTAATAGTTGTCTGAACTTAATGTAGTAGACGTAGATTCTGTTGATTCTACTAAACAGAAAAATGTAATCTCTTCTAAAAATACGCCGTGCTTTGCGTGCCTTTGTTTAGAATCAAAGATTTTAATATTTTATGCGTATCATCTTCCGTAGATGGAAGTTATGTTATCAGAATTTATTTGATCGCTAATCTGCCCTAAGGAAATTGTATTATCATTCTCTATCTTAGCACAGATTTTAGATTTCTTGAGAAAATTAATTGATCGCTGCATTTCATGGAATATGATTCTCTTAATCGTTTGATTTATGTCCAGCGCATCCTACAAAGGTGTTGCGAGTTCAATGTTTAAATAGCTTATGTCTGTTGCTCTGGAGAGCAGCGACTTCGTGGATATGGTGGTGATCGTAGGAACTCGGAGAGAGTTTCTTCAGAAACGAGTACAGAGATTGCTCACTTGAGGGAACCAGCGTCGTGTCCGGCCTTAAGGAGCGCGATTTCCGAGGAAATGTAATCGTACACCTTGGATAGTTAATTTTTTTTCAAGATTTGGAATCGATGACAAAGAATTGTGGGTGGCCACTTTATGTTTTGATGTAGTGAATCGTGTAAAAACAATCTTAAAAGATAGAAAGCTTTTTTTAATTCATGTAAATGATTTACCAAACAGTATTTCATCCAGAATTCGGCTCTTCGCAGATGACTGCATAGTTTATAGGGAAATAAAATCTGAGGATGATTCAAATGTACTTCAACGAGATATAGAGTTAATCGAGAAGTGGGCTAAGTCAAATGGAATGCAAATAAACGCAAGGAAAAGTAAACATATAACCTTCACAAACAAGAGAAGGAAAAGACAGATTAGTTATAAACTACATGGAGAAATTATTCCAAGGGTGGATGAATGTAAATGCGTAGGGGTCACATTAACAAAAAATTTGGACTGGGGACCACACGTAAATAAAGTTGTGTCGAAAGTTCTTAAAACCCTCCACTATGCAATGAGAAATTTAAAGGGAAGTAGTAAAGAGGCGAAGGAATTAGGGTACAAAACAATAGTGAGGCCGATTTTAGAGTATGCAATTAATGTCTGGGATCCGCACGACAAGTTGCAATCCGCAACAAGTAAAATTGAAAAAGTTCAAAGAAAGGCAGCCAGATATGTATTGGGTAGGCACAAGAAGATGTACAGCGTAAGTGAAATGCTCGAAATCCTCGGCTGGGAGACATTAGAGAAGAGGAGGAAAGTCAACAGATTGGTGGGCTTATTTCAGGTTAGAACAGGCGGTGATGCTTGGGAGGAATTAAAAAGAAGAATAGAAAAACCAAGTTACAAAGCGGAAGGAGATCACGATCAAAAATTTAAATTGAGAAAGCAAAAAACAGACATTGCTAAATACTACTTCATCAATCGAGGAATAAAGGAATGGAATATGTTGCCTGAAGAAGCACTTAAACCCTTACCAAAAACTGTAAAGGAATTCAGAAACAGGTGTAAAACATTAGCACTAATATAATTATTTTTTTTATTTAGACTAAAATTTGTTTTAATGTTTGGATAATTTGGATGGGAAATAACATATGTGAACTTATGGTATTTGTATTTTGTCTGAGTGTATTTCTGTATTGAGAGGAATGGGGATTTGTTACCACCGGACTAGTAATCCAACTGTAACGTATGTGTGAAAAAAATAAATAAAAAAAGTAAATACGAACATACTTTCAGGGTCATTTTATTTAAAAAAACTCTCACCTCAATACACTAATAATCTATCGTTAAAACACCTTCAAGTAAAACTTAACTCGCGCTTTATTGTAAATGATCATAATCGTTGTTGAGACTACTATAAGGATCCGCACTGTTTCTGATATCTATTGTATCCCACTGATGAATATGATATATTGTCATCAAATGAAGATTAAGTGCAAGTGAAGTGGAAAGTGCAAGCTATGGTTCTAATTGTTTATATTGTCGTCACCATATGGTTATCTAGCTAGTAGTATGTACCATCCCCTGTCGTTGTTTCCATCCGTCTCTGTCCCAGGCCCTTTTCTAGGTTTACTTGTATCTTGCATCTCTTTTTATATCAACTACAATTTTAAGCCTTCTTCATCTCTACCCATTTTAAAGCTGTGGTAAGTAATCGATTCTCTCCTTAATATTTGACCAATCACCAACCAAAAACATAGGTGGAATATACGGAGAAAAATCAATTCTATTAATTTAGGTATCTTCTGTTAATGAATTGGCATATATGATATTGGCAGTCTTACCAGAAGAAGTATTTTGAACTCATTCACAGTTTTTTGCTTAATGTGTGTACCCAACTTAAGACGCGATAAAGGAATAGAGGAAAAGTGAATAAGTGACTTATTTTCGAAATCCCGACTGATCATTGGTTTCCTTTCTTCTGAAAATTTGGTTATACACAATACACACAAATTTTCTTTCATTTACTCTTTGCTGAGTTGTTTTATAATTTTTTATTTGTGTAATGCCTTAACTTTTGTATTTCTTTAGAGGTTAGGTGTAAGAGAGGCCCACATTGACCTATTGTTGCCTAATAAATATTTTTATAATAAGAATAATAATGTAATAACAATTTAATAATATTAATATAACAATATAATAATATAATATTAATTTTTGGATACTGAACCGTTGCACAGTGAGTTGCTAGAGTCGATTAAGACCTGGAGGCTAAAAATAGTTTTGTTTTAGAGAGAAGGACAATGAAACTGATGTGTAAGATAAATATTTCTTAAAATTAACCGCATAGAAATTTTGTATATATAAGCCGGTGTGTTACATAAAAATGGCTAAAATTTCGATATAAGGTTGCCAAATGGCAGCGCGACTGAATTCGAGGTGACCGTGGCGCTCAGCCGATCTATGCCGCGCTGTCGAAAAATGCACTACAATCCCAGGGTAGCAGTAAAATCGAAGCAGTTTTTACAGATTCTATTTTGAAAAACTTTAGACATTGACGTGATATAAAAGAATCGATCGTTCGATTCCGTTTTCCTAGTCAACCTCCTTACTTTATCTCAAAAATTGGCCGAAGAAGGTGTCCGTAATTTTTTTACATAATACGAGGAAATGTCCATCTAAAAGCCCATAAACTATAACGAATCAAAAGAGGAGGAAGTAAACTAGAATATTGCGTCTTTTCCTCCACTTTCCTTCAACAGCGTCTACTTTGCTAGAAACTTGAAAGTTTTTCGGAAAATCCGAGAATATCCTTTTCTGTAAAAATTGGCCAAGTGTGACACCCTGCCCCTTTTCGAATAGATAACGCATATTTAAACCCGGAATCCCAAAATCTAATCTCTTTTGGGTAAATGAGCGTAGTCTGAAGTCCCTCTCTGTCTAAAAACTATTTGTGGCCTCATGGCCAGCTTTTATCGCTTCTAACCCAGTGCGCGGCGTCTTTGTAGTGGATTCGTATATCATTAGGGCTTTACCATCGAGGACGCCCTCCGTGTAGCTCATTTAGTACACACTAACGTAATCCTCGAATAGCGCTTCATGATTTTCGCGTTGACCTCCCGACATCACTCCTTCACCTAGTGACCTTTCAACAGCCGCCGTATCACGTGACCTGCAGTCAGAGTGCTTTACATAGTGAACTAGGGTTGGAATCATTATCTCTCCAATGTTCCTTTATCCATTACGTGGTATATGCAGCCATCGTTAGTGCTGTACTAAATCTTCATATTCCTTTCAGACGCTTCATAGCCTCGGAGTAATTTTCGCCATCTTGAAATATTACGGTTGTTTTCCTCGACGAGGAAAATGGGCTGTTTCATTAACCCTTTTGCGAAGCTGTTCGCATCAGAAAATCCCCAAATTAAAACGTGATGGCTTTTCTAATGAACTTAATTGTCCTTCGTTCGATCACCTTCTCCATTAATCTACAGCAAACAATTTGAAATACGTTTCTCTTAGGTGAATTGAGGAAGCGAGTTTTATGAAGCTCGTTGGAAATAAATAAGGATTTGCTAACCGTTATTTAAGTGCAAACTGGTTTGTTTTATGAATGTGTAACAAAGGATTTATAATTATTGAAAATAACTATATTTACATATTGTGAGGATTTTATGTATTCATATTCAGAATGTCAGTTCAAAGATTGATTTCATTAGATTACGATAATATTTCTGAATTCCGAAAAAATATTGATGCTTTTATTATAGATGTTTTTAATCACAGATGAATTTAACTCGAGATTTTAACTATTGATTTTTAAACTATCGATATTTAATTTATAGAATTCTCGTTATTTTTAATAATCGATATTTTAATTTATTGTAAAATATCGTTTTTTCTTACTAGCACACTATTTTAAATCGGATAAGAAGTTCTTTGAAAAAATGTTTCCATAATGGACTTGATTATTACTGTGGACAAAGAAAAATATTAGACACATCGCCTTCTTCTATAATTCTTAAGAATTATGATACATATATATTTTACTTGCTCTAACTGATTACCGAAAATTCTCGCTCATTCGTTTTCTCTTTCAATTTTGTGCACTTAGCGTACGTTTTTGAGGCTTATTATTATTATTATTAATCAAAGGCTGCTGTGTGGAACCTATTCCACGGTGGCAACCGTATGCAAGATAACCTCAATCTCTTGTTTACTAGAGTGTACTATATTTGACTGATATTGCAGAATGTTATTGTATAATTACGGTAAACTAATTAGAGATTAAACTATAAAACGGATAACTGCTTAAGCAATCAGAAAAAAAATATGAAACAAGGCGGTAATGCGCCAGATTATTGTTGAAATTAAAGGTGGATATTTAAAAATTATGTCTTAATCGCTACTTGAAACTTTGGCCATTTTATTGCAAATTACCTTAACCATTACTTTTATGTAGTTTTACAAAGTTACGCCTTCATTCATCGATTTTATATTACAAATCCTTAGGGTTGAAAAATATAGTTAATTCTCTGTTTCTGATAGAGTAAAATTGTCATACATGAAATTGTAACCCTCGGTTTCATTCCTGACCGTATGTAAGATTCTTACAACTCAAAGATGTACGAGTTCGGCAGAAGTCAGGTTATTTTATTAAAGTGACCATTATCTCCACCTAATGGAGAACTTGAAATTGCTCGAATGCGATGAAAGGGAAATACGCTGTTTAGAACGAAAGGGAAATGGAGTGAGAGTATACGCTGGCGAAGAACAAAAGAGAAGGTGAGCGTAAGTGCGAAGATTTGTTAGAAGGAAGAATGGACGAGAAAGGGAAGTGGAGAAAATAGAAACAAGAGAACGGGAAACTGTTATGTAAATCAGGAAATTAATTGCGTGTGCCTTGAGCAAGTGGTTGTCGGATGGTTTAGAGGCAGGACGTTGCGCGGCGTTTTTCTCTTGTGTGGGAGAAAGGATGAATGGCTACGCTGGAAGAGAAGATTAGTTAGGAAGATACTCTGGAGGACTTGGGGGTGAAGTGGGGAACTTCGGAAGAAAAAGGAAGGGTCTAAAGAGAGGAAAGTGGACATATTTCAGCCGTGATGTAAATTATGCGTATCCCTACGTAGCTACTTACGTTCAACGTCATTACACTGCTTGTGCTTACATTATACCTCCTTATTGTGTAACGAAATAACGGTGAACATTAAATACTTTGTTATTGCAAAATTATATGAGAATATTATATGAATTAATAACAATCGAAATGTACATAATTTGAAAATGGAAATCGTGAGGTGAATGTTGTATAAATCCGTTGTTTTGCATTAACTGTATAATTTGCGTTGGGCAACAAAGAGTGCCTTTTAATCGGATTAAGTGCTAAAGGTGGCTTTTCACGTAAAGACGTGCACCTGGGGAAACTCACGAGAGAAACGGACCTGAAAGAACGGGACCCGGACTCGAACCGAGGTCTCTCAATTGCAGGTTGGTTGCTCTATCCCTTAATCTATGCCAGAGCATATATACATACCATTTTCCGAACCCAGCTCTCCAACCGTGAATTGGGAGTCCCGGGTTCGAGTTCTGGCTTCTTTCAGGTCTGTTTCTCCTTGTGGATTCTCCTTTTACGTTTATATAACCTCGAACATGGAAAATTCCCAAGGAGAAACGGACATGAAGAAAGTCTAACGGAACCGGGACTCGAACCCGGGTCTCCCAATTGCCGGTCGCTTGCTCTGTCCATTGAGCTATTCCAATGCGTAGAGCAACCGACCAGCAATTGGGAGACCCGGGTTCGAGTCCCGGTTCTATCAGACTTTTTTCATGTCCCTTTCTCCTTGGACATTTTCCTAGGTGCACGCCTTATCGTGCCGAGTACCTAAAACCCTTTTCCTTGTTCGAACATGGAGTTTGTTCTCTGCAGCGTGGGAAAGGCAAAAGGAAAAGCAAAAGAGAAGAGAAAGGAATGCTAGTGTGATGCGGGTGACACCTCGCCTTTGGACGAACGAAGAAATTAAACCGCAAACGGCTTCTCTTGCATACGAATGGACCTGACGGGAGCTGGTTTGTACACGTTAAACTGGAAGAAATCGGACACCGCATTTGCATTTCGGAGAAAGGACTTTAAATTAGATTTATTAGCGTACCAATGCTCCAGTCTAAAGTTATGTGGGTTTCCTGATTTACGAACGAATCGAATCGAGTTTAAAACTCTTTCTTGTGTTTCACTGTGACCACACAAACGTCTGAGAGTTGCTCCAAACCTTAATTGGCTATTTTGTAATCGCTAGATATTTCAGGATTCTCATTTTCATAACGAATTGCAGGTTGTTTCAAATAACTTACCAGTTTCTCGTTTTGATTATTCGGAATCTGCGATGGATATATTTGTACGGAGTGGAAAATGAGCAATATCTCAATTTTTTAATATACTCTACAAGTAAGGAAAGGACCTTTTAAATCTTTTAATTAGGTAATATGTAGTCTTAAGAATTACCTGGATACCAGTATTCAGTTATCTTAAATATGACTTTATATCTCAAGTAATTCTTCCCTTCCCTTTAGGAAACTTTGTGGATACGAGGATTAAAAGGGGTTTGCAAGGATAACTTCCTCTATACTAAAAGTAACGAATAAAAGGCTGCAGGTACATATGTTATCAATGCGACATTGATTACAATCACCGGTCGAGATGTTACTTTTAGAAGTGATCATCGACGAGATATTTAAATCCAAATCCTCGGCCCGGAAATGGACCTCAGTAGTAGGTGAAATGAAGGAGGGAACGATTTGCTCTCTCAATTACTTTCCATTTCCTAAAAATTAGATCACATAAGAACACTATCGTAGGCCATTAAACCTTAAAAGATAATTAAGAATATAATTGGCTATAGTGTAACAATAGATGACTGATATTTCATCTCACCGAATTTTTTTATCATTTTTAATTTAAATTAGTCTGACTTGAAGGCTGAATGTTAAAGAACACTTGCGAATTAGCATAGATTTATATTAATGGTTATTCTTATACACAATTATGTTAATGGATTTTTATTTTGAAGCATATTTCATCGAACATATCTATAAGTATTTACTGAATTTTATCAACTTCTCTTGCATAATATTTTTCCCATATAAATACAGTTAATTACCAACATTTATTATTGATTATATTCACATGTATTACAACATCTTAAGGATTTCTCTAAAACATCGCCGAATAGGCTTATATTGCTACGAGTGTATTTCAAACAATCCGCTTTTATAATACGCGTAAGCTAAGCAAAGGATGAGAGTTATCAATTCATTGTGATTAAGTCGATGCATTTAGATATGATTGTTTTCAGCAACAAAATGATTGTGTGATTAATGAATATATCACTAGGAATCGCCTTAAAAACTGTCTTAAATCTGGATCTATTCGTTTTATATTTATAAAATAGCAAGCATTTATTTCCAAGATGCAGTTTTTTCAGCGTTGCTAAGTCCAAAACGTTAAGCCTACATTATTGTGTGCAACGTATCGTAAGAAAAACTCTTTTGGAGTAAACGTGGTGAAACTCATAACGTATCATATTTAATATTCGCACTAGACTCCGAAAAATATCGCTTTTAAACAGTTTTCTGCAGTAAGCCCATCCTTAGCTGTTGTCTAGAAGTCAGAAGCTAATTAATTGTTTATTTTTATTTACACTGCTGTAATTAATAGCGTAGATACTTTGCTTAAACGTACCATGTATTATTTATAATTTTAACAGTCTACATCTTTATTTAGTATTAAGCGTGTTTTGAAAGTGCACAAATGTACCGAAAATTGATCCTCTTTGTGAGATCAGTTAGCTTGTGATTCCATCTCGATAGCAGTCACCTTGAAGTCATAACGTTTCGACGAGATTGAAGCCAACTTAGCGATCCACCGAGTCAGACCGTTATCTCTCGTTTGTGAATGTACTCACATTTTCAGGTTATTGACCGTGCCGCGGAATTTCGTCACCGTGGAAAGAAAATGATGACTCGCGAATCGGGGATCTTCGCCGTCTGAATATTAAAACGGTCCGCTGTCCGCGGAAAGCACCGTTTCGAAGCCCCAAAGACTCTATTCATACTAATAGCGTCCTTGGCTCACTCTCTGGGGCAACTTCCTTTCCCCCGTTTTTACTCCACTCCATTGTGTAGTCCCGCCCTTTCTTCCCCAGATGACGCGCGCTCTAGTTTTGTTATGCTTTTTATTGCACGCGAACCCATCTGTCGAAGTACCGGTCCCCGACGCGGAGCGGCGCTGTCTCACCTGTCTCTCCTCCTTTTTGCCCGGTGAAAATCACTTGCAAGCACGTTGGCCGCGTGGAGGCGTGGCCGCCTTTGTAGTAATGTGAAATCCCCGGGCCGCGACCTACATCCCCCGTACCACCGAGGAGCTTTTGCATTGCTCTGGGAATTCGCTCGCTTAAAAGGTGGAAGGAGGAGCAATGTGGGGGGAGAGGGGATTTTCGTAAGATCCCTCGTTCCCGATTCCGTTCGTTGCAGGAGTTGTACGTTGGCGTTTCCGGTCTCATCGACGGCTCGAAGTAGATGCATTAAACTTTGCTTCCGGAATTAACGAAGGAAAAAATGTTGGTTTGTCTTTCTTTTTCTTTGTTTTGGTTTAATGTGAAATTCGATTACTTATGAAGTAGTTTTGCTGGTTGCCTTGCTGAAAAACGTATAAATGAACTTTATACCCTCCTGTGGGGTGTTTCAATAGTAACCAAGGTTTTACATTACAAGAGTACTTCTTAATTGTTCATTTTACGATCATTAAAGCATCTCATGATTCCGTCTTAATTGCATCATTTGAGAAGGAAAGTGACTCGGAAATTCTAAAATGATACGTCGTTAAATTAGTTGAGTTCTGATTGGATTTGAAATTGAAATTCCGAAAATTCGACTCTCCATTTTTGTATTAAATGTAAGGTAACCCTATCCCAATGGTAAGCCCAATTCTTCGATTCTGATGAAAGCGGGTTTCAAAAAGTAAAAAAAACTCCAAAGTCGTAAATCCAAGGTAAAAATATAAAGGGAACTTACCTTGGCGTTGTTTCTGTGATGCATTTAAAGAGTCCGACGTCGCAGGGAGATACTAGTATCAACGGGGACACTAAGTGCGTATTTCGGAAACTAAGTTCCTCAGTAGTTGTGTTGGACTGATTATGTTGTGTGTGTAATTGTATTTATACCAAAACTGTGGAAGGTGGGCCTTTCCGTGACGTCATGGAGTAGTGAGAAAAATGGGGATGAAGTGATTGGGCTGCAGTCACTATTCATTGTTTGTTGGGGTTTTTGTATTTCGTATGCGTCTAATTTGGTTTCGTTTTGTACCGACTTTTACAGTTTTCAGTCGTCTAAATGTATTGGATTGTTGCACCATTGAGTATGTAAGGTTACGCTTGATTTCTATAATCTAATTTTCCTAAACTGTTCTTTGAATCTAGTTTCCATTTTTCTTTGTGTTGGGCCAACACAAACATAGGTGTGAGGGGAACATTTGGTTTGTGGATCTGTGGAAGACAATATATTCTCGCTACTATTCGGTTTGAAACATAGAGTTTTACTTTAAGATTTTTTTCCGATGAGGTTTCTTTACATTTCTAAGGGTGTTTTTTGTTTGTTCTATCATTTTATTGAGGGGGTTTCTTGGGTATGGCGGTAAAGCTCGTCTTTCAGCATTTCATCGATTTTCTGGAAATATCGTGTCTTGTCTAATATTGCTGCTTTATTTCCTTTGTCAGCTTTGAAATAAAAACAATTTTATGCTGAAATCCTTGGTTTTTCTACTCGATTGCTCGTTAATTTGTGAAAGAAGGGATTCTTCATCACGCGTACTTATATAAGATCAGAATATCCGAAGTCGATTAGAATTATTCAGAAACACGGCGAATAATGATTTGAGGAAAGAGTGAAGATCCATGGATTAAATTTGAAAATAATCTATCCGAAAGTATCCAAATAGCAATACAATAGATTTTAATGATTTAAGTTGTTAAAACTATTGGAAAAATATGGAGTGTCCTAAGATTAACAGATATTTCCCAATAAAGTGGTACATTTTTAAATGTCTTTATTTCCCTTTAGAGAGGATATGATTATACGTAATTGGAAAATTTGGTTAGTTAAAAGATCTTTTTACCGTGTTTCATTATATTCATATTTATAAATATAACTATTTATGAATTTTATTTAGTGACTCAATAGAAAATTGTGTGCTTCCATGAAGGCAAATAATATTAATATTATAAGTCAAATAATGTATATATTATAATATAATGTTAGAATAATCTTTATTTCCGTTTTGAAGTAAAATTATGCTATGTAATTGAAAAATATATTTATTAAAATATCGTTTAACCTTATTTAATTCCCATTTTGAGTTCACCGTCGGTCAGCTTATCAGTTGAATGTTTAAATTCAATCGAAATCAATAATGAAGGTAGATAATATTTTTTATATTCTTTATGTCCAACTTTTTTTGTCGATTTAATATTTCATTAATATTTTCAGTAGATTATTTTCGTAATCATTCTAATTATGATTTTCTTTCATATTTCAGGTAAGAAGTTTATCTCAATTGTATGAAGTTATCTTGATGGCGAAAAATTCCCGGGCAGAAGTAATGGAATGAACCTCTAACACGAGTTTGCATTCGGCCATGTAAGTAATTAGGTGGAGTGAAGTGGAAAGACTTAGAAATAAAATGGTTTAATTTTAGTCTCTTTTCAAAAAATTTCGCCATGAATTCTTCCTAACTATTCAGTCATGCAAATTGTCATCTTGTTTGCCAATAATACGCTCAAACAAGGTTGAAGAAACATTTCCCGCTTTAACATGCCTGTGTTTATTTTATTGCTCTTTCCCAACATGGCTGAAATACAGTTCCATGGACTCTTTACCTCCGAATTCGCAATAAAGCATAGAAATCCATTTCTCGCCTCGCCTTGTTGCAGGAGCCAGAATTTGCTTTGGAAATCGCACCAGAGCCATGCATCCTGATTATATGCTACCCAAACAACACAAGGCGGGAGCCATATGCATCCCTTGCGTATCAAATCCTCGCCTGCGTGTAATCCTGCATCTATACTCAATCCCCTCTTCCGCTTTACCGCCTCTCACTCGCAATGAGATGCCGTTTTGTTTTTCTACCCATTGACTCGGAAGTTTGGCTATTTACGTAGGATTTCCGTTGTTTTCCGACGTTAGGAAATCTTTGCTTTTCGAAGAAAATAGTCCTCATGTCCAAGCTCATGAGAGAAACCCAGCGTCGAAGCCCATCTCTTTGTGCGTTCACAGTTTCGTGCGGAAAGATTTACTCAGAGAAATAATGCAGTAGATAAATCTTAAGTAATTATTGTCACTGACGCAGAACTGGTACTGAGATGTTTTAAAGTGGAATAAGAAGAACGACTAGAGAAAAAGGTGCGATAACTTCATTAAATAAAATAAATACAAAGTTGAGGTGAATTTTTCAAGTACTCTTTGGGTAATTTGTTACAGAAATGATGTCATTGATTTATTATGAAAAACAGGAGAAACTCAAGATATGTAGCATTTTGTCAGTTTTTTTAATCCTTAGATAAAAATTTTAAATAAAAAAAATGGCCAAAAGTGACAACACGTAAAGATTTGCACCTAAAAAATTCATGAGTAGAAACGGACATGTCTGACATGGATCTACCAATATCCCCGATAGACCGTGAACGATGCCGCTCAGTCTACCAAAGCCACACGCCTCTTCCGACAAAGTCTTTAGAACGGCATGTCTGAATGTTCTGGCAAAACAACTGATTGGCTGAAGAAACCCACAGGCAATTGGGAGGTATAATTCCCTGTCTGGTCCAATCAGTCCGTTCCTCCTCGGGAAGTTTTAATTATTTAAATGACATTAAACCTTTTCATATTTGAATCTGTCCTTTATTTTCTGTTCCCTTTATCTACGTCATATTTTTGTGACATTTTATAAGCACACATGTAAAACTTTTCCTTTTAATACTTCTGGAGTGTGTTTGAGAAAATCTTTAATACTTCGTTAATAGTGCACAGAATAGAAAGGATTGCAATACATACTGCAATCATTCACTGAAATATATTTATCCGCATTTAAGATTAAATAAATAATAATTTAAGGTATCAAGGTTTTTGAAACGAAGAGACGCTGAAATTATTACATATGTTTAAGAACTCTGATTGAAAATAATATTATCGGTATGATAATGTTGTAACAAGAATTTAACTTCGTAGAAACATTTAACTAAACTTTCGCATTAGTTTTAAGAATATAAAATAACTTTGTTCTATTGTCCTTTCAGTTTCGTTCTGAACCCTTTTGAGAATGGTTTTTCGGTGCTCACGTTAGGGAAACTGTTGTTCTAAATCTCGCTGAAATTAATTAGACATGGAAATTTTATTTTTCGCAAAAAATTATGGCTCCTCTTATATATAAAAGTGTTCTTCCTTTCAGTAGTTTCATGTGCCTTAATACTCCCTTTTCAACGTAATTTATTTCGTTTCTTGGTAACTTATCCTCCACCTCTCATGTCATTAACATTTCCCAAACAGTGTGGAAGTAACGCAGAGGTTAGAATACCTACTCTGTCCTAAATGTGATACGGCAATAAAAACAGGGAAAAATTGCAGAAATTAAAAGGAATAAGTGTGAAAAATAGCGACATGTCTGGAACTCGAACCCAGGTATCCCACTTCCCGGTGTGCGGTGTCTTTCACACTGATAGGGAATGCTTTTGTGACGTGGAAGAGGCACGGAATGGTAGTTCAGTGGTTAGAATACCAGTCCGGGAAGTGGGAGACCTGGGTTCGAGCCCCAGTCAGGTCGCAATTCTTCAATGTTGTTATTCCTAAATTTTGCCTTTGTCTTCTCGTGTCTCTTTTATCTCGCATTCTGTCTTCAATTGCATTCTTTAGCAATCTCTCTCCTTTAATTATTTGACCCAACCATTTCCTCTTTTGGCGCTGAATTAGTTCAATTAAGACTCTCTCCTCATTGACCATCTGAATTATCCCTGTTTCTTTTTATATCCTTCCTACTTAGTTTTCCATTCTACGCCACACTCACTTCTCGAAGACCTACAATATTCTGATCTTTCCTTGAAGTCCACGTTTCATACCTAAATAGCAGTGCACTCCTTTTTTAAATTCCACGCTTCATACCTATACAACAGTGCAAGGATTTTGCCAATTTTTTCCCAATTCCTTTAACGAGACATCTAGTCATTAGTTCCATTCACTTCACAAAAGTCGAGTAAAATTTGTTTGTATTCAAATGTGTCGTCGACTCTTATTTAAACCCTGAGGATCAAAAGCTGTATCCGTAAGAAACGAACCCTTTCCTCCAATTCGCCCTTCAGATAAATTAGCAAGACAGCGACGCTTCTCAATTAAGCAAATTTCGTCCCCAAGTTATTTTACTCAGAAGCGAAGATTAGGAGAATCAGCGCAGCCGTGAATAATTCATCCAATCCTGTGGCCGAAGAGGCGGAATAATTTCGAGGAACATTTTCGAAGCGTCGCGTTCTACAGCCTCCATTCCTACCAACCGTCGTTTCTGCACAGACTCGCCGGAAAGCTTCAAGAAATCCATTTTTTCTCGCTGCGGAGGCGAAAAGCTCTTTGGCGGCAAATCGGCCGGACGTGGCGATCCCGCCGGCGATAAGTGGGTCGTGCGTTTCATGCACCACATACCTCGCGCCGGCCCCGAAATCATTACGACGCCTCTCTAATCGCGAGCGCCACTTAATAACGCCACGTTCGTTTAATCCCGCCCTTACGGAAGACACGCTCGCTTACATTCTGGTGGAGGTACGCTCGCCGTTGGAGTTCATGACGTCAGAGATGGACTAATGGGTACAGATGGGAAATGCTGAGGGAAGTGGGGGAGTATTGGGGGCAGAACTCGGCCAGAATTTGGTTTGTGGGTATGGGATATGGGAGAATGAGAATATTTTATGGTGCGATGCGTTCGGTGGCATACCTAACCGCGTAGGGTGGTTTCCGCTGGGCGTTATGGTCATTGGTGGGAAGCAATCGGGTTTTTTTTTTCAACGGCCAATTAATAGATGATTGTCACGCACCACGCTTAACACGTTCATAATATCTATATCACACTCATTTGTATTTGACGTATGGAACTGTATCTATATTTAGTTATATTTATTAGTTTATATTTGCAATATTTTATATATTGTTTTTAGTATTTTTGTTTTACTCGTGTTTGAAGTATTGCTGAGATTTTTTTATAGTTTTAAGTTCATTTTAGTAAATTATTTTTAGTTGTTAATGTACTACTAGTAGTAATAAAATGTCATATCCCCAGAGGGTTAGGTGGAAGAGAGGCCATTTTGGCCTAATCTCGCCGAAAGAATGAATAATAATAATCTCCCAGTTACTTAATCCGGTATTTATGGAATTAAATACGAAAATAGGAATCATTAAAGTAACGAATGCCTATCGACGAAATATAATTACATGTTGCAGCCAAACGTGGTTGAGTAAATTTATATTTTTGTCGTGCTTAATAAAATGTAACGTATAAAATAGAAATCAAGTTCTCAGAAATATTGTTTCCTTAGAATTGCAATATTAAAGGAATTACAATAGAATAAGAGGTACTCATTCCAGAAATTTGTGCATATCACATTAATATCTTCATCATTTTATTTGATATTATCAGAATTTTATTAACACATTTGAATGAAACTAATTCTTTGTCTTCGTCGCTTCGAATTCTATTTAAATTTTCTTGATTATGAATTTCACCCATTTTCGAACTCGACTCTATTTATCTCGGAAATGATAACCGTACACCTAAACTTAAACGCCAACTATAGTCAATTATATATTTATCTTCATGGCTGAGAAGGAAAATCAAATTAATTTCTTAGTTCGTGGGATGGAGAGCAATCAAAGATGAATAGAAGGATCAAGGAAAAGTCGAACTTCTAGCAGTTGATTCTACCGAAGATGAATAGATTATAGCTATTTATTTGTAAACTCGGAAACACTTATTATATCCCAAGAGTTCAATGAGAAATCAGTCTCTTTCAACTTTTTGTTGACACTCATAAGACATAGCTTTTGTTCTTTCTTATGTTCTGTAGTAGTACATTTTATTTCACATATCTTAATCAACCTCAAATCGTCTGCCGAACTCTAATCGATCCCTATATATATTATTTATATATTATTCACACCCCTTGGGGTCGATATAATAAGAAAAGCAGTACATTACACTCGGAAATACAAAGATTATAGATACTGATTTCTCTTGGAACTCTAGGCAATGCACCTTTTCATATAAGCCCAGTATCATAGGTACCAATCATATATGAGTAGCTTTGATCCAACCAATTTTGACCTGTCTCCATTCGAGCACAAAATACGTTATTGCAAAATGTTGCTCCCGCTCCTCAGCGGTGAAGATACATTTAACACACTACAGTAAGAACCAGGTTGGTGGTCCCTGGTTTACATCAGCGTATTTAAATCGAAGGCTGTTAATTTGACACCTGCGGACTAGAATGACGCCCGTAGTTTAATGCCAAGATTTTCGAATTTGGTTAGTTAACTTTTATTTAAGAAACTTACATCTGCAAAAGAACGACGGTACTTATCCAATTCAAGGCCCATCAAAATGACTCTGATTCTGCCCAGAACATTGCTTAGGTTCACATCAGTCACTAACCGGTGGTCCGCCGATCAAGAATGGCCCACAGGAGTTTTTACATGAAGATATTTGGGCATAATTTGAAGTTTTTATGTTTATCATACTCTGTCATTAAATTCTGAATTTTCACCGTGTCACCAACACAGGGTAGAATAGAGACAAAAATTACATCACAACTCTGATAGAAAATGAATTTACAAATGTCTGTACTTTTTAAAACGCTTTACATTACTGGTCCGCGGGAATCAAAATTGTTTGTTTCACGTTCCGTGAGTTTCAAAAGGTTGACGGAACCTGGATTAACCTATTGTTCCGATTGGATATATCATCATAGAGATACTGTCAAATCTTATTTATTTTAGTAATCTTCGCCTAATGGTTGTAGAATGACTGGTGTGAGATGAGGGTTAATTTTTTTTACAGAGATATCTACAGAAAGTATATATCTTAGATGAAATAATAGGTGAAAATCTGTAAAATCAACTCCATCAAATAATTTTCTAAAACATTTGAACGCAAATAAGATGGATCGGGAGCTAGAGTTTAGAAATTAAAGCACCGAAAATTGGTATCGGAGACCATAAAACTTCAGTTGAGGAAGGGAAAGACTTGAAAATTGTTAGGCAGAAGAAGCGATAGAGATACGGAACCCTTATAAGAATTGCTGACGTTGGAATTGGTGGCATCTTCGGGTTTCTAGACATTGGATTCTCTCGAATTATTTCCACGTTTGAAATCGTGCAAATATATNCCATTTTTATTCGTGTCGATTCATTGACACGTGCGGAAGATTTATGACGGTGAGCTTTAGCGTTCTCAAATCAAATATCACCATTTCATTGGTTGGCTTTTATATCTTTATTTTCTATTAAATAATATATTGTACGGTTAAATGATTTTAACATCTAAATTTTTGATTGATTTGTCCTTTTGTCGCTTGTTCGTTTTCACTTATATTGATGATGCTGCAAAGAAATCAATCATGCAAATACATAGTCTGTAATTCGTTTTTGTTATTTAATGGCTCTGATTCAAATCTATTTGTTCTGCTTTTGTGGATGATATTAAGGGGATTTATTTCTACTCTTAGATTATTTTTCAAAGTTTGTTTTCTGGGTGCAATTACTATATCGAATCTCCAAGAAGTGACGTGTTAATTGAATTCTGTGGTCTCCATTAGCAGAAGTTCTGTGTGCTTGACAGGTGAAGGCGAACACGGTGTCTTTGCATTGGTGAATTATATGTATACATAAATTCCCGGAAATTCAAAGGAATTAAATTCATGTTATTGCTATAAATTAAGCCCTGGTGGTGCTTTACGGACTGCTAATAGTTAAGTACCCTTTTTCAGAGATATTTCCTGGTTTCAGCAATTTTTTCTACATTTTTGATTGAATTTTTCAAAAATGTCGAATATTTTTATCTTTTGTCATATTTCTCCAAATTCTTCATTCTCCATATGGTAAAATATGCTCGATGCAGATGTCGACATTTCTACCGTTTCTTTATGATTTTGCTGATTTAGGTCAGTTAAAAAAGTAATTTTTAATTTCTTTGATTTTTAAAGATCTACTGTCTTGGACAGTCTACTAAAGGAATATTTTCCTGCGTTGTTTTTAAATGCTGCTCTATTGATGATGCTGCAAAGTAACCTTTTTTATAGTTGAAGTTAAAACAATTCACTTTTATGATGTATCAGTTTGAAATTATAAGTTACATTTATCCTTGCTTGACAAAGGATTGTAAAAATACGTATCCTGGCAACTCTCTCTTCTCATTATCTCTGTAGTAATGACTATATCTGTCAACTTCTCTCTTTATCTTTACCAGAGAGTGACAAAGTGCCCTCTAAAAATGGCATCGGCTAAATCTCTCTCGTCAAAGAAATTGCTATGGTGGAGGGAGGTGAGAGGGCGGGATGATTTCCTTTTTCGTTTAGATAGACAATGTGCTATGAATCTGAGCAATGATGGCGCGGAAACGGGGTAAAGGACGTGTGGAGAGCGAAAAGCAAAAGGGAAAACAGTGGAATCGCGCTTGGCGTACCGATGGGAATTGCTTTGCAAAAGTGGTTGGGCGCCAGTCGCAATGGAGGGTGCATAGCTTATTTCGCTCCGCTGTCCGTTTGTCGATTGGGACGTTCAGTACCGCGATAATGTGTGGAATTGAGAAGCATCTCTGGGATCAGCATCGTGGGTATGACGCTTCCTCGTCACTCACAATGGAATGCTTTAATAAATTACCTCTCGATGTACGAGGGCAAAACAAGGACACAAAACACAATCTGTTGAATTTTCTACGAGTGACATTCAGTCTTCCTGTGCTAGCAATAAATGTGCAATCAAATTTTAACGATACTAACGCGTTCTAATTCAGTAACAGGATGTACTACAGCGTTATATGTATAATTAGTAGAGAGATCTTTCTCGTCTGGGTTAGTTTGTAATTGTATCATATTTAGTTTTAACTAGAGAGACAACGTGTTTAATTTAATTTTCTTAAGTTTGTAGCCATTTTCAATTGTTATCTTCAATAATACTTATATATACTTATACTTACTTATATACAACACAAACTTAAGAGTTCTACCTTGCAGTAGGTATGTACTTGCGCTTTAATATCCCATATTCAATGCAATTTCTTTTGTTTCTTGGTGACCTACCCCGCGCTTTACGTCACTTAACAACTTTTGCCTTTGTCCTGGGATTTTTCCCTTGTGTTCTTCCCTCAATCACATTCTTTAGTAATCCTTCTCCTTTCAATATTTTTCCTATTTCCTCTGCCGACGCTTAATTACCTCGATGACAACCATCTCCCCCCAAGCTATTTCTAGTTCCTCGGTGTTTGTTCCTCTGTCAAGCCACTTTTTCTATTCTAAGCCACATCCTTAATTCAAAAGTCTCCAACCTTCTGATCAAAGCAAACACATCCTGACTTCTGTATCAAGACTTCTAGCCACCAGTTCTCTTCGCTTCAAGAGTTCTCCCTTGGCCTTTTCCAAACTTCAGCTGTGTGTTTTCCTTTCTTACATAGATAACTAACTAGCATAGTAAAATAATTTACATACCTGTTCTATTTTTCCCATCAATCCTGATCGTTAACTAAACATCTGAATTTTATTAAAGAAAGCACTCGAGAAATTATTAGGAACCGGTGTAATGCTGTGAGTTTAAGATTGGCGGTTCAATAAGATTCCGATATTATATTTTCTGTATCATCTTCTCAAGCCTTTATTTCAAGACAATGTGGAATATCTTCTTTAACGTTAAATTGGTGGTAATATAAATTATTTTTGGAAAACTAAGTGAGGTTTTTGTTTTATTTAATTAATTCTATTTCGTTTCCACTCAATATGTTGTGCATTTGTTAGTAGTTGTTGCAAACTCAGTATGATATTATAAATAATAGTTTGTATTTATGACGATGTTTAAGAGAGATATGAGTATCAAAATTATTTCGTTGAAGATGAGGAATCGAATCTAATGCAAAGCACCGTTGTTATCTATGATTTTCTATAAAATTTGATTTCTTAATATCAGATGTGAGTAATAAGTGCTAGAAATTAGTATTATGAACGTTAAAATGATACAAAAATAACTCAACTGAACGGTTGTAAATAGCAAAGAAATTTTAAAAGGCAAAGAGCCATTTTTATTCGTGTCGATTCATTGACACGTGCGGAAGATTTATGACGGTGAGCTTTAGCGTTCTCAAATCAAATATCACCATTTCATTGGTTGGCTTTTATATCTTTATTTTCTATTAAATAATATATTGTACGGTTAAATGATTTTAACATCTAAATTTTTGATTGATTTGTCCTTTTGTCGCTTGTTCGTTTTCACTTTGATTTCCGAATAAATCAACTCGTGCCCGTTCATCCCGTAATTGCCGTTGAAGTCACTCTTTATTTATTCAAATGTCGTCATTCTAAATTAATAATACGATTAATTTAAATTATATCCAAAATATATAATTTTTTTGAAAAAGTTAAATCTCTGCTGTTTTAGCATTATAAAATCTGTTTTCTATAATCATTTCTGTTTTAACGATTTGTATATTTTTATCATGAAATGCAAATACACACGTAAAGTATGCCGCATTTTTTGATGAAAATATCCGTAGGTTCGGTATTACGTTTTTATAATTATTTTCTTGCAGTAAAATTACTTTCCTCGTGTATATCTCCATCTATTTCGTGAATTTCAGGAATATGGCCATGCATTAAGCAGGTAATAGCAAAATATTCACCTCAAGAAAAATGTACTTATATCGTCATACGGTTGAACAAAGTTTCTAAATATGATGGGCTCTCGGACAGCAAAGTGGACAACGCGTTCGACTTCAATGAAAGCGGTCCCTGGTTCGATTCCAGGTGGGGGCCTACGTGCGAAATGACTTTAGCTGTCGAAGCACTTTTAACAATAATATAATACAGGAAAACAGAACAAGAACACACTAAACACATGACAGAAACTACATTAGACTAATTTCTCACTTCCCAGATGGCTGCTGGAAGTAATTCTTTTTACCAGTAGACCTAAAATATAACAGGCTAAAACAGCGTGAAATTGTTCTGAAAGATGGTTCTACTTGAAAGAGCAGCCACTAGGAAAGTTGGAGGTCTCTGTTCGTCAAATACTTTCGCCTCCCTTTATTATTATTGGTTATTTATGGCGTACACATCGCGCAGAGGAAATCAAAGGATTGGAGACATTGGAAATGTTAGTATGGCTGAGAATGGCAAAGACAAGTAGAAAAAATGCAACAGAGGTACTAGAGACGGCCAAGGAGTGGAGGGTCTTCATTGAAGTAATTAAACGGTGACAGAGGGTATGGGTGGGTCAAATATTGAGAGGAGAGGGATTGCTGAAGAATTTAATGGAAGGTAGAGTGAAAAGATGGGAAGACAGAGGCGGAAGATGTTTGACGAAATAAAGGGTGGGGTGAATTACAAAGAAACGAAAAGAATGGTTTTGAATATGGAATATTTGGATAGGTGACTTTACTGAAAGGTAGAATACTTGAGTATGTAACGCTTTTATTGCCGATAAGATTGTACTATGAGTGATTTATAATGCAAAATGAGAGTTTTCAAATCTGTTAGTTTGCCTTGTTATATTATTTTTAGTAAAGTGCACCATCCTGCTTCTCGAACAGTCTCTTCATCTCACATGAGTCAGAGTTAACACAAATAGGAGTTTAAAGAAGGTACTTTAGGCGCAGTTCTTTGTGATTTGTTTAGCTTTAGCCGTTGAAGAGAAGCATTAGCAAAGAAACGCGATTCGCCTTCGTTTGATTCCGTTTCAGAAGAGATTTCATAAAAACGTTGAGTTCCACTCTCCACATGAATAGCTTAACAAGAGTCTAAACGTTTTCAAGACCATGTTGAGAGTGTGCAGTATTAGAGGAATTTTATCCTCCGGGACACCTCTCTCAAATGCTTTTAATTGGCCTGAATTCATACAACTGAATTCATACAACTGAATCCATACAACTGAATTCATACAACTGAATCCATACAACTGAATTCATGCAACATTTTAGCTAACACCGCTTTATTACATTGGAAAACTTTTATTTTACTTTTGAAAGTGGATTGATGTTTTTGTAATACTTGGAGTAATTGATCAAAGTAACGCATTTCTTAGAAAATTATATGAAATGATATCTATAAATCCTTAAGTAAAAAATAAAAATGGAGGTGAAGATTTAGTAGTACCTATATAGTTATTTTATAGTAAATGAAT